>JAATLQ010038565.1:74074-130850 GCA_013421005.1 Heliconius erato x Heliconius himera | reverse complement strand
GGAGGTAGCGGCCTTGCCCTAGCGTGAACAGGTGGGCCGTTGGTTTCAATATAATGATAAACCGAGTGCTTAGGCGGATCTTTGAAAGAAACTGGTTTAGTGATATCGGGATATTCTGACAAAATTTCATAAAAAGGATGACTTTTATCTATAGTTGTAATTGATTGTTCGTTACTTATAACAATAGAAGCTAAAACATTTAAATGTGTCACTTCATCAATTAATTTACGCGAACTAATGTCAACTAATAGTTTGAAATGCCCTAAAAAGTCAGCACCGATGATGGGTTGGCGTACGTCAGCAATAATGAAAGTCCACTGAAATGACCTACGTAAACCTAAATTTAAACTTAAAATTTTAGTACCATAAGTATTAATTCTAGTGCCATTTGCAGCATACAAATTGTAATTTAAATGATTATCATTTAATTGATTTTTCATACGCACTTTATCGCGCGGTAACACTGAAATATTAGCACCTGTGTCTATTAAAAAACTTAACCCACTATATTTGTCCTTAACGCTGAGGCGGTGATTCGAATGACCTGTACAGCTGCACACCGCGGCGCACTGCACAGCATTTAGTTTCCCGACTCCCCTTCCTTCCATGCACACGGCTGGATGCATTTGTGTGCCTTTTCCTTATACCGGTAATGGTAAAAACATAACCAGTCAGCGCCTTTGGTACGGCGCGGAGTATGGTTTCGACGAACTCGCGACCTTGAACGCATGCGTCTTCCATTCCGACTTTTCGATCTCGACCTGGACAACGACATCTGATCCAAACGCTTATTAATTTTGGCGATCTCCGCTATGATTGAGTCGTTACTGGAACCTGACTCCACCGCTGCTACATTGACGGGGCTAATAGTCTCCATCCGAGGTTGGTCCTCCCAAAAATCAGGGATACGCGAAGTCACTCTTATTTGAGCCACTTCCGTTTCACGTGTGTCTTCCGTCATTGTTCAAAATGTTCAGTTGTGTTCACTTTAAAAGTCAAAGTTAAAAAGTAAAATGCACAAAAAGATTGCAATTAAAAGTACACATATAAATCACGTCGGTGCGTCACCACTATACCGGTGGGTGCATAAATGAAAACACGTATGTGCATATAATAATTATATTTTACACGTCTGCGTAAACGGACACACGCGGAAGGACTGATTTATAAAATGTGGTTCTGTTGTCTCGAACCTTTACAAACAAAACAAGGAAAATATATTAAATTGTTCACGCAAGATGTTATTTCCCATGACTCACGGTGTATTTATAGGTCCATAGGTAATATCATTTTATTATACTATAGTTCTAAACACTTGACAGGAGTTGTGAATTCGATTCTCAGTTGGGAAGTAGAATAATTTTTAATTCCTCGCTCCGGCAAGGTAAAGCGCGGAGTTAAGTTCCGCTACTCAATGTCGCGAATTCGGGAGCAGAGTTGAGAACGGTGTGCCTTAACACTAAGTCCTCTCTGGCTTCCTGTTACATGCGTGAAAACAAGAAACGGTTAATGTATTATTATTATGTATAGTCTAATTTATTTGACGTCGATATTGATTTAACAGTTCTAGTAACTTGTTTAGTTTTTACTAAAAAGATTTTTCAATGTCCAATATTAATAATATATATATTTATGTTATTGTTATATCATGCTAACAGCAGAGTAAGCAGAAGAGGCGTAGTGTTTCCTCTGAATATAGTGCTGTACGCTGTATGCTGTATCCACGCAGTTTGCATGAGACATTGCATGTTCGGTGGCAGAACTCTACGCTTTTTATTGTTAGCAAACCGAAGGACTGAAAATATGTCACTCCCTCGAGTGGGAATCACACAGCCGTTGCGTTTACATTTAATTAGTACGTTGTACTGCTGTGCAACGATGGCCTTTATCTTTATGAACGAATAATATTAATAATTATATGTATTTTCTGTAAGAAAAGGAGGTTATTAATTCGATTGTATTTTTTTTGTGTTATTCGAGAAAAAAAAATACAATTTTATTCCATTGTATTTTTTTTTTACAAATTTTTAATGTTTGTTACCTCAGAATTTTTAAACAAGTTAGATTTGATGCCGATTTTGATGTTTTTTTTTATTTGAAAGCTAGTGCTTCCCGTGTGGTCCCATTTTGGTTAATTTCTGACAATGGTATCTATGAGAAAACCACATAAGTCTTAAATTGGAATTGACGAATAACTGAATATTACGCCAACCGATTCCGATGATACTTTTTTATTTGAAAGGATACACTTCAAGGATAGTTTGGTGAAAGTTTGATTAGGTTCTGATTACAGAATCTGACAATGATATCTGTGAGAAATTCCTATAAGTGTTAAATTTGCATTAGGTATGTGCTCGACAAATGGACGAATAACTCAATATCACGCGAACGATGATTCCGATGATTCTTTTCTTAATACACTTCAAGGATAGTTTGGTGAAAGTTAGGTTAGGTACTGATAATGGAGTCCGCTTGAAATTGAACAAGTTGTTTTTTTTAATTTAAATTAAAAAAGTTGAATGGTGTGCTGCCAATGCCAATGTGTGTGCAATACGGAGTGCTTCGAGAATTCCGCGGCACTCGGGGAACAGAGTGTCTTAACACTAGTTTTCCTCTGTGTGAAGCTAAAAAAGGATCATCTCCATATGTCTTAGCTCTCGAAAAAATTGAATTGGACAAAAGTGAGACCCTGTCCCATTGGGCCACAACGAACTCGGGCTTTTTGACGTAACTTCTTATATTGGTTACAATTTGTTTGAAGTTTATCATTAGTTTGATAATATTTATTTATACATACATACATGATGTATGTATGGGTAATACAAAGAAAAATAAGGAAATAACTTACAAGACTTGACTATCTCTATAATGATTGAGATAAAATGAGTTAGTATTGACATTGCGCTAAGAACGAATTGTATCTAAGAAGGGACTCTCAGTATGCAATACTAAATATGGATACGAATATACGAAGAATGCTATATTGGTTTCGGTTTCGGTTATAAATATAAAATTATTCTAGATTATATATTTATCCCGCAAAGATAGTGGGCAGAAGGAACCTAGTGTTCCGAAACTTCATTTATCACTTTCTGCCGACTTATGGAGGCACATCGAATCGAACCCACAACCTGTCGCGTTTACAGACCATACGCCACGACTGGACCTTAAGACTTTTTTGCAGCTTCACGCTGTACTATGCAAGTAGCAGGGTAGGTTGACTTAAAGACTTAAAATACAAAATCTCGTTTTTTCCTTTTCCTCTTAGTGCTCCCCTACACTTCCTAACTTAATAAATTTCAACGTTTCTAAGTCCAGTAGTGACGTTCGTGCGTTGTCTGTCAGTCACTCCGTAACAGAAGTCCGCACCGCCCATTTATAAACATTGCGTTCTGTACAGTGTCTCTACGCAGTAACTCAACGCCGCACTTTATCTCGCCAGAACGGTGAGCGCTGTTTGAAAATAACCATTCCCCTGTTAAACTGTTCCATTACGTCACGATGTTTACATTCGATATATTATAATAATATTTATTTATGAAACGGAAAAGATTATATTTTAGTTTAATTTTCCTACAAATGTTTGTAAGCGTTCTTAGAAATAATAAATACTTATTTATGGTGGCTCTAATAACATATGTGAGAAGTAAAAAAAAAATTAAAAATTAAATCAGCTTCACGCTGTATCCCGCACACAGCAGGGTAGGCAGAGGGAACCTAGTGTTAAGACACTCCGTTCCCCACTTTCTGCCGAATTCTGGAGGCATTGCGTGTTGAGTGGCAGAACTCAACGCCGCGCTCAACCTCGACACCAGAGCGAAGAAATGGAATATATAAATTTAAGTAAACATTTCATCTCCTCGAGTGAGGATCGAACCCACAACCAGTCGGTTTTGCAGTCACACCTCGTACCGCTGCGCCACGACCGGCCTCATGTGAGAAGTAAGTGTGACTATAAACGCGACGGTTGTGAGTTCGATTGCCGCTCGGGGATTAAATCATTTGATATTTTCAATTCCTCGCTCTGGTAACAAGACAAAACACGGCGTTGAGTTCCACCACTCAAGACGTAATGTCTAAAAATTTTGGCGGGGTGTGGGGAGCTAAACGTTTTAACAATAAGTTTCCTATGCCTACTCTGTTATTGCAGGATACAGCGTAAAATTAAAAAAAAACACATTCCAACATTTGACCTAATGTTATTTATGACACGTGGTAAAAGGACGGTTTTTTAAATATAATAATAATTACCTCGAGTGGCGATCGAACCCACGACCATCATGTCAGATCTATCCAACTGTGACTCTATGATGTCGGCCGTTTTTTTCTCTAATTTTTGAAGCTTAATTTTTTGTTGGTAAAAATTCTGGAGTGGACAGCAAACTAATCTGGGGCAAAGACCATTTTAATTAAGAAAGGTAACTCTGCAAAAATTTTATCAATTCAATCCAGTGTTCCTGAGATTAGTGCTTTCAATCAAACAAACTCTTCAGATTTATAATATTTGTATAGATGTAGAGAAGTTAAGAAAACGATTGGCTATGAGGATAATATGTTTGTTATATGAAGTTGTTCGGCCGGTTTTTAGTAAACATGTCATCAATAAGGTAAGGTGTAAGGAAATTTATCATTTTGAGTTTTGGTTCATTTAGTTTGAAATTGATAACTATTTTTATTTTGCGGGAAAGAAAGACTATTTTTTTTTCTTTTATTAACTTAACTTCACGCTGTACCCCTAGCAGCATAGTCAGAGAGTCCCCACTTTCCGCCAAGTTCTGGAGACATTGCGTATTTATTGGCGGAACTCAATACCGCGCTTTGCCTAAACACAAGATCGGAGAAATGAAAATATAAATGTAAATTAAAATTTCATTTCATCGAGTGGGGAACCCACAACCAGTCAAATTTACAGTCACACTTTGTACCTCTGCGAAACGACTGGCCACTTTTATTTTTATTTTTCTATTTAATTTATAATAACAGAAATTTATACGTAAAAAAGGTTATAATATGACAATTTAAAAAGTAAGTGTAAGTTAGTGAAAGGACGTTTGTGTGTTAAAGGTTACTGCCAAATAATTACGCCGGTTCTTCTCAGGTCTGAGGCGGTCGCTTTAGTGAACCGATGGTAAAATATTATTAAACATTCAAATGATGGAACTTCTTATTTTGAATAAAATTGTTTGACTTTGTGTAAAAAATATAGCTTCGCGCTGTATTCCCCATATGAAGTAGGGTAGGCAGAGAGAATCTAGTGCCGAAACAATCCGTCCACCATACACTTTCCAATCTTTTAATGAGGGAACTGAACTCTGCTCTATTTTTATTAATTAAATAATCAAATTTTATTCATAAATTCAGTGAACGATTGATTATTTTTGTAATCTCATGTAACCTCTTACTTAACTGTAGATAAGAGAGCAAAAGTCAAGTGTAATTTTGTGCGTTATGTCTGTACAAATAAACTTTTAGAAGTATTCTGGATATTATTATTTTTTAACCTCAAGCTGTTTTCGCGCATAATAGTGCTAAAACACTCCGTCCCCTTTATGACACTTTGTTACCAGAGCGAGAAAATGAAAATAGTAAATACAAGCTTAGGTTACAAGTTTAGATTTTATTCTTATGGCATGGTCAGAGGGCTTGGGTGGTTTCCAAGAAGCGCGGTTTCAAATCCTGTTGTTATTTTCATTTCTGCCTTTACTCAAAATACGCGTTGAGTTCCGACACTGAACACGCAATTTCTCGAAAATTAAGCGGAATGTGGGAGTGTCTTAACGCTTGTCTCACCGTCTCTACTTTATGCGGAATACAGCGTGAAGCAATTTGATTTATAAACAAAACTTTTGTGTTTTTCTAACAAGGTCCATAATACATACTAATATATGTAATACATACCTAAATTATTTATATGTAGGTCTAATATACACACTGATATGTTATCAAAGTTTGTTGTAAGCCTCAAAAATTGGACGGAAAATGGGGAAAGGATACGGAATACAGCGTGACACTAAATAAATACATATATATGTTTTGTGTCCATAACATATTTCATATAAACATATAAACCTTACCCTCGAAAGACTGAATAAAATAAAAATCTGTTTCATAATTTAAATTTTGCAGCCTAGAGTTTGTGCCCTCAACACGCAATGCATTCAGTGGAAAGTGGGGAACGGAAATTTCTTTATGGGAACGGAGTGTTTTAACATTAGGTTCTGATTACCGCTGCCTATCTTACTATGTACGGGATACAGATACGTGAAGCTAAAAAGAAAGATATATGCGTACAATACTTTAAAGTTTTGTTTGTTGTGTACTATGCGTAGAATATATAGTTTTAATACTCGTGCTAATGATCTTATCAAATAAATTTTAAATTTAGATAGCAATTGATAAAATTGATAATTAATTATAATTTACAAACCATTATCGTTTATATTTAGCACAAACCTTTAAACCGTTGTGGCGCAGCCACAACGGTTTAAAGGTTGTGGGTTCGATGCCCACTCTGAAGGACTCTCTCGGCGTTAAGTTACTCGCAATGTCTGGAAAATTCGTAAAATAATAATCCGAGTACAATGTAATCACAATAGAACATATTTTCGAGTGCAAAGAGTTATAAATGTGAAAGATTGTGAGTATGTGTGCTTGTTCTACTATTACGCAAAAACTACTGAACGAATTTATATGAAACTTCACAGTACACCAGAATAACATAGGCTACAATTTATGTAAAGATTTTGTATCACTTGATAATAATCTATACTTATAATAAATCTGTAGAAGAATGGTTTCTGTAGATTGAAAATATTTAAAAAAATAGCCAGAGTGTTAAAGGATAATTAACAGAATATGGATTCCAGTATTTTTGGAATTTTTGTCTGTTTATGTGAACATGTATCACATAAAAAGTACAAAACAAATTTAAGTGACTTTTATGTTAATATATAGACTTTTATGTTAATATATAACAATCTCTGAAAAAGATAACACTATCTATTGGCAATAAATAGTAGGTATTAACCTATCTCGATAATGCATAAAACATACTGTTGAGTTAAACATTAATTTCGTCGGGAGGAATGTTAATATTTCTAATACTTTACCAAAAAATCGTTTTCGGTTAATATAATTTTATGATAGGTGTAATTTATCATAAAAACATCATTTTTTAACTGTCCAAAGTTACAGTTTAGCTTTATGCCCAATAGATGGCGCTGTGCACAAAGCATCATTTTCTGAATAGCGCTGGTAAAATTCTTCACTAAAGAATGGCTTTGGAAACGTCTTATTTATTTGACTGTTGACAAAAATATGTATTTTTAATCAAATTTGTCCGTAGTACAAACTACAAAATAAATCAAACTGAATAGTTTGTAAAGGTTACCGTTGCACTCTATCAAAACTGAAAACATAATGTAGTACTTAAAGTTATCGAGAAATTTATATTTGAGAAAGTACAAACAGATACGCAACAATATCTATTGACTACATTTAGTATATGAATATTGATAACGCATAAAACATATTATTGAGTTACTATTTGTTAAACATTAATTAAGTCGGAAAGGAAAAATTATGATTTTAATGTTTAAGTCAATCATCGTTTTCGATTAATATAGTTATAGAAAGTAAAAAATAAATTTACTTAACATAAAGTAAAACATACTTTGATTTTATTAAACAAAAATAATTCAAGAACGATTTTATAATTTGGAAGTCGGTGCGAAGTAAAACTAACAGATTTTAACATTTATAAAGTGTTATCCCACACTTAGGAAAGAAAATACTTAACAACACGGTTCAAAGAAAATACTTAACAACATTTGAACCCGCACCCCGGTGCGGGTTCAAATCCCGCTACATTAATTTTTTTATATGTATAAAACAAACAGGCTTAGTAATTTGATATTGTAGTAAGGTTTTCGTAACATTAGCAGGACACCGACTTCAAAATTATAAAGAAATTTCAAAGTATGTTTTATTTTGTGTTAATTTACTTAAATTATTTTTTTTATTTTTTAGTTTATTGTTTGAAATCGGTTTTTTATTTGTTAAAAATAATTTATTTTACGAGTTTACGTGATAGGTAGACGTAAAAAAATGCTTCTCAAACGACTAGGTAATGGTTGTCTTATGTAAAACTTCAACCTTAATTAGGTATTATTTTTGTGCAAACTAACATTTTGGCATATTTACAAG
Organism: Heliconius erato x Heliconius himera; assembly: GCA_013421005.1. NCBI lineage: Eukaryota > Metazoa > Arthropoda > Insecta > Lepidoptera > Nymphalidae > Heliconius > Heliconius erato x Heliconius himera. Next base: position 122,645 of record JAATLQ010038565.1, on the reverse strand, counting down.
AACATACATAAAAAAATATTACGGCGAATTGGGAATCTTCTCCTATTTTCGAAGTCGGTTGATAACGAGAACATCCCCTGATTTGAAGTTGGCTGCAACGATGAGAAATCTCTATTGACGAAAAGTCGTAGTTCGCCAATTTTAACAATATTTTTCCTTGTAGTTATGTATTACAATTACAGTGTAACAGTATAACTTTCACCAAACTATCCTTGTATTCTTTCAAATGAAAAAAGAGTCACCTGAATCGATTGGCGTGATATTGAGTTATTCGTCCATTTGTCGCGCACGTACTTAATGCATATTTAAGACTTATATGATTTTACAGATATCAGAAATGGAATTATCACACCACACGGGAAGCACTAGCTTTCAAATTAAAAAGAAGCATTAAAATCGATTCACTCAGTCAAAACTTCTGAGGTAACAAACATAAAAAAAATACAGTCGAATTGATAACATCCTTTTCTTACAGAAGTCGGTTAAAAATAGTAATTTTTTATACTACACAGTGTAGTAATTTTTTAGCTAATCAAAAAAAAAACAAGTGTTAGTTCCACCATCCAGTGACCAAAATTAATAAAAAAAATGGAGAACATAATCGCTGCATTAGAGAAGACATGCTTTTAATTAAAAAAAATGTGTACATTACGTTTAGAACAGAAAAAAATATTGACAAAATATTTTCAAAGTCAACAGACATGGAGTATTATAATTAAATTGCATCAAATTAAGTGTATTCCGCACACAGCAGGGTAGGCAGAGGGAACCTTGTGTGTGTAAGTCACACCGTTCCCCATTTTCTGTCGAATTCTGGAAGCATGGCGTGTTGAGTGGCGGAACTCAACGCCGAGCTTTGACTCGACACCAGAGCGAAGAAATGGAAATATAAATTTAAATAAATATTACACACACACAATGTTTACAGTCACACATTGTACGCCACGACTGGCCTCTTAGTACTATAATCTATATATATAAAAGGACTTGTGCTGACTGACTGAGGTAAGACGCACGCAGAGCCGTAACCGCTGGTAGTAGAAACGTGAAATTTGGGCAGATGTTTATTTTCATATTCTGGACATCCACTAAGAAGGGAATTTCAAAAATTTTAACCCTAAAGGGATGAAATAGGGGTTGAAAGTTTGTATGGAAAAAAAAAAATGTGCACCGATTTTTATAAAATTTGAAATTCAGACTCTTAATAATATTTCATTGAACACGTGTTTCGTGGTTTTTTTAGAATTCACTCCTAATAAGCGGGCGAAGCCGCGCGCGCCCTCTAGTATATATATAAAATACAAAAAATGAACCTGTAATCTACAGAGTGACGTATAATTTACTTTGTACACGTGTCCAGAGGTTATCTTCAATTAAAGTCAACTTCAAGTTCAATGTTTATAGTCTAAGAGACAGTTGGGAGATGTGAATTCTTACCTTTTGCTCACACTTTTTCCGCACACTCACCGCATAATTTTTTAGACATTGCGTGTTGACTGGCAGAACTCTACGCTGCGCTTTGTCTTGTTACCAGAGCAAGGAATGAGTTGTGCAATTTAATGAGTGGGAATCGAACCCAAACAGTCGCTTTTATAGTTAGGTTGCCCCAGTGCCGCTGCGGCACGACGGCCTCTCTCTAAATTAAACTCTAAACCATTCTGTATACAGAATAATGTTATTAAAACCCATGTCAACACATCATTTACACTGAAAATGTTTTTTTCCATGATATATTCTTACGCCCAATATTAACAATCTATCTCCAACGTCAATCTTAGATTGTTTCATATATCTATCCAATCTAGAGATTGGATAGATATATGAAACAATCTAAGATTGACGTTCGAGATAGGTTATTAATATTGGGCGTTAGTCATTAAGTAAATTACACTGAATTATGAATAATTTAATATGTCGATACATGTGGATTTCGTTTTTTCTTTTTTTATCATTGATTAAGGATAAGCACAGTCGCTAACTGTAAGCACAACGGTTATGGGGTCGATTCCTACTCATGGGAATGAATTATTTTTATGTCCTCGCTCTGATATCAAGACAAAGCGCGGCCTTGATTTCAGAAATATAGTGGAAATTAGTGAGTGGAGTGTCTTAACAATTTACCCTATAGGTATTAATAATTTACCCTATAGGTAATTTACCCTATAGGTTTCCACCATTTACCCTATATGCGGGATACAGCGTGAACCTATTAGCCTACCTATTAGCGTGAACCTATAAAGACATAGTCTGTGAGTAATTTATTAAGTGTAGCTACTATTGTCCATATTATAATCTTATCTTATCAATTAGATTTGTGAAAAATGCTTGAATTTTTATCTCAAGATAGTTTTACTATGTAAAGCATTCAAGAATTATTTATTCCTGTAAGATAACTGGTGCCTTTGAGTTAGAGAACTTAGTGATATAATTCTCCGTTCTCCCAATATGGAAAATGTAAACTTATTAGTTACAACTACGCCTGAAATACCAAGTGTATTTTTAGATAACCTGTTGATTAGATAGTGGATGTTACGTCACGCTCTTATGAAGTACATCTATATAATATATGGAACTCAACCGTTATCAAGTGACTGACATACAACGCACTGTCGAAACTACGCAGCATAGATAACTGCAATTTGGCATGCAGATTCCAGATAACCATATTAATCTATACTAATATAATAAAGCGGAATAGTTTATTTGTTAGTTTAAGCGCTATGATCTCTGGATCGACTGGTCTGATTTACTTATTTATCGTTTTATATGAAAGCTAGGTTCTTCAGGAGTGCTATAGCTATATAACATTATGACGTAAGTCTTAGTTAGCCTTACATAACGACATTACAATAATAATGAAAGCCATCGAATGGCTTTAAGCGCGTGCGCTACAAAAATAATAAAATATATGTCAGTACATTGCATAGAAAAAAATGTTCTATTTTATTAATTTAAAAAAAAAAGTCCGTGATACCATATATCTATCTCTTTTAAATAAGTCACAGTGAGGCATATTGTGACAAAAAATAATTGAATATAATAGCAAAGTGATATTTCAAAGTTTTTTATTTGATAAAGATATTGAAACTTACGAGCGAAAGCTATTCCATGATCAAGGAAATTTGATGATATTAATAATGCTGATGCTTTGGCTTTTATATCATGTAATTTGAACATACGGGTATACTTTTTAAAAAATATAAATGTAAAATAATTCATCGCTTTGTTTTGATTTCGCTAGGTCCCAGAGCTGTATCTCTAACCTTTGATTAATTAAATCCCACTAGTCGATTCGCTTATCACTCACCCTCAGTAAGCTCCCGCCCGGCCTTATCGCTCACTTCCCCGAATTGCTAGCAACATAACTACGTCACAGTGTTGCTGTCTCTTTCTTACATTGCTCATCACCTAAGGATGCCACGGTACAATATTGCAGTACAGTATTGTATTTTGTACAGTGCATTGTATGCTAGAACCCGCGATATTTTATCACTTCCTGCAAATGATTTTCTTTTTACAATCCTTATGAATTTATTTAGTCTAAATACTTCCATTGTATTTTTTATTATACAATTATGTTGACTAATACTTAATGCAATTTCTCACATTTTAATCAAAGCGTCAGAAACTACGGTACGGGACTGTATGCTAGAACCCGCGATATTAAATCGATCCATTTAATATATTTTTTTTTATAAAATCTAAATGAATATACATATATTTTTTTATAAAATCAAAAAACTTCTATTATAAATTTTATTATACAATGTTCAAATAATGGTGCGCCGGTGAAACAATAAATTTTTATAAAAAACCTTCCATTTAATATATATTTTTTTATAAAATCTATATTAATATATATTTTTTTTATAAAAACTAAATACTTCTATTGTATTTTTTTATTATACAATATTTCAAATAGTGGTGCGCCAGTGAAACAATATATTTTTATTAAAAACTTTCTATTTAATATATATTTTTTTATAAAAACTAAATACTTTTAATGTATTTTTTATTATACAATGTTTCAAATAACGGTGCGCCGGTGAAACAATATATTTTTATTAAATTTTTTCCATTTAATATACATTTTTTATAAAATCTAATAATAATAATTTTTATACATTAGCATTTAATATAATAAATAATGTTTCATACATTTTTATTTTTCACATAATGTTATTCTTGTTAAAACTATTGTAAAAAAATATTTGTAAAAACAAAAACCCCGACTGCATCAAACTAAAAAGAAAATAAACAAGCCCATTAGTTTATTAGGATTAACAGTCGGGACCTCTTTAAATTATGCGAGGTTCCTAGTAAAAATTTAATTGATTGAAGAATTACTTATAGGTCCCGACTGTTAATCCTAATGCAGTCGGGGTTTTTGTTTTTACAAATATTTTTTTACTTTTAATTTTTTGTTAGAATTTATTATGATAATAATAATCATGATATACCTTTTTGAAATCCTGAAATTGAGCTCTTGAATTTGATACCCATATTGTAGTATTCAAAACTATTTTTTTTTTCATTAAGTCCAATGGCGTACCACAGCCGCCATGGCTATTTTTTATTAACGTCATCTATCTAAGAACACTTGGACTGCTAATACAAATCTAACGATACCTCAAATATGTAAATCCGTTCAGCGGTTCTGGAGATATGAGGTAATAAAGAATATTACATACATACAAGATACGCGCGAAAAACATAACTTTTCCTTAGCAGTCGGGAAAAAATTGAAACATATCGTTTAACAGAAGATCATTTTTAATTTTTTTTGTATCTTCTTTGGTCATTTTAGTTTTCATGGCTTCGGATAATTTATTTAAACTACTATAGCCAGCAGGATTAGAAACATTATAATAAATATTTTTGATTTCTAATAAGGGGTCCATCTTTCCCAAGCAATTTTTCGTTTTACTTTTTCTTCGTTTGATTTTGGATATGTTTGGGGAGTTAATTGATTAGCGGTGCTTGAAGATTCCGTTGGATCTTGAAACTTTTTCCCAAAATCAGGTGTCTTCGACATGACATTTATAAACGTCGCTCGTCTTGGATTTCCTATATAACTCAATGGCACTTTTAAATCCTTTAAAACTTCCGAAAATTCTACCCACCATAACGCAGTCAAAAGATATGAGCACTTATGTATGTATCTTTTTCACTTCATTTTGTATTTTCATATAATACAATTACGTTTATTTCATATAATTCTCGTATACCTACAATAACGAAATTTCTAAAGATTTTAAAATATAAATAAAAGATTTTACAATACAAATAAAGGAAAAAATCCGAAAAATAAAAAAATATTAGTTATTTATTTGTTAATATATGCTAACAGAAAAACTTTTATATATCTTATAGTTATGGTATCATTTTAATTTCTATAGCATTATTACGTAGCAGATAATGTACTCGGTTAATATAAAAGTAAATTAAAATAATTTTATGTTATGTATATATGTACATATAATATTTCTTGTTATTCACAGATTCATTTTTTTCTGAAGAACACATATAAATATATTTTAGCCTCACATTCACTTTTATTATCAAATAAAGTAAATCCAATTACAATACTCGTTATTAGAATTACAAGGATAACTATTATATCTTAAGTCCTCTTTAATTCTTCTCACTAAAATCTCTCCAAATTGTCTATTTAGAATCTGCTAGTTTTATAATTATTATCTATATATATAAAAGGACTTGTGCTGACTGACTGAGGTAAGAGACACGCAGAGCCGTAAACGCTGATGGTAGAAACGTGAAATTTGGGCAGATGTTTATTTTCATAATCTGGACACCCACTAAGAAGGGAATTTGAAAAATTTTAACCCTAAAGGGATGAAATAGGGATTGAAAGTTTGTATGGAAAAAAAAATTAATCTGTACTGATTTTTATAAAATTTGAAATTCAGACTTTTAAAAATATTTCATTGAACACGTGTTTCATGGTTTTTAAGAATTCACCCCCTAAGGGTTCAAATAAGGGATTGAAAGTTTATATGGAAAAATCTTTAAATTGCCACCGATTTTTATAAAAATTTAAATTCAGACTATTAAAAATATTTTATTGAACACGTGTTTCGTGGTTTTTTTAGAATTCACTCCTAATAAGCAGGCGAAGCCGCGCGCGCCCTCTAGTTTCTTATACAGCTATGCTTTGACATATGAAAATTGACAATTTGACATGAAGGTCGAACAACCGTTAAAATATATTTGGTTCTTAACAATATGTTAGATATAACGCATATCGTTAAAAACCACTGTATATCATCACACATTTACAGATTATTTTTGATAAGATTAAACTGATAAGTAGTACTATATGTATACAATGATTTTATGCAATAATACATTTTAAAATAAAGAAATCATACAAATCTTCACTATTCCGCTCTGGAAAACAAAGACCTATACAGGATATAGTTTGAAGCTGAAAAAACTACAGTGACTATAAAAAAAAAGAACAGTGAGTGAAAGATACTCGTGGGTGTCTATGTCAAAGGACACTGAGTTATAATCTGACTGCTGAAGATTATTATATACTTTACAAATATTTATTTTACTTCATATTGTTTTTTTTACACTAAAACTACTAAAAATTAAATATTTTAAACTTATACCATGGTCAGCAAATGAAGGCTTTATTTATTTCGTGCATATACATATATAATAAAATACGTACTAAGAACAAAACACAAGCCGCCCCTCAGCCTACGACCAACGTGATACATAATTACGGCTTAATAACACATCTAGTTGTTTTATAAGAACCAATTTCAAAGAAAAATAAACATTTAAAAAAAAGTTGAAAATCTTATTTTGACTACTATCTTTGTTCAATATAGAAGGATCCGCAAATATGTTTTTTTCAAAACTAGATTAATGAAAAGTTTCACGCTGTATCACGTATGTATGTATATATGTCACGTATATACGTAATGTTGACAGAGGGAACCTGTGTTAAGTATTAAGTATTTTGTTATTGCTAACACTTCGTTTCCCATGCACCACTCATTTTTGCAGACATTATTATGATATTATTATTATGAATTTTATTAAAATAAAAATAATTCATTCTCCCGAGTGGAAATCAAACCCACAACGTCAATTATCTAAATGTTACATTTATTTATATTCTTTTGTTGTTACAGATCAATAAAAGAGCAACAATGATAGACGACGTACTGCCCACCATGAGAAGTCTCAGTCCAGACCCCGTGGACGTTGTCGCGGTCAATAAAAAATATATACCGGTAAGTTATTACAATATAAAATATAATCTTCAGTTTAATATAAAACAAGGTAATTATAATAAAACGAAAATGTTTGAATCTACATAATCTATAGCTACATTTGTATAAAAGACTAGATATATACATGTGGTTCCGCCTTTGTGGTCAAATGAATAACGTGATGTATTAATATAGCCTTTCTCGATAAATGGAATATCCAATACAAAAATTAATATTTCAATACAAACAAGTATTTCCTGAGATTAGCGCGTTCAACCAAACAAACTTTTAAGCTTATAATATTATAATAAAATATAAAAATTATTAAATTACCATAAAATGTATTCTAATATCTAATCTTTACTAAATACTGATACGAACGGATACTACGCGTTAAATTTGATTCAACGTATTTTATAAAATAAAATAATCAATTTATATAATAAGATTTTTTGAAGTAATATTTATTATAGGTTCACGCTTTATCCCGGATAAGATAGTACAGACAGAGGGAACCTAGTGCAAAAACACTCCTTTCCCCTCTTACCGCCGATTTTTTGAGGCATTGCGTGTTGCCAAATTATCGATAGTTTCGCCATCGATAGTTTTAATCTAAAAAAGCCTATGCGATCGATACTACAATCGATAGTATCGATCTTATCGATACTATCGATTCTATCGATAGTTTAGAAGAATACAATACAATCGGCTAAGCGCAATACTATCGATACTATCTGTAGTGTCGTATCCCCTAATCGGAAAATAATCAATACAATCGATAGTAACGATACTATTAAATGTCTAGGATACAATAGTATCGATAAAATCTATAGTATCGATACCATCGATTATTTTGCACTATCGATTATATGCTAATTTACGATAGTATTGAGTATGATTCTTAAGCTTAATTACAAGATGAAATGAAAAGAACAAAATACATTTTTATTATATTTATTTTGCTTGATTTTTTGGTGAAAAGAAGAAATACTTAATATGGCGTATGAATAAGCAATTAGTTAGGTACTTCAACTAAGATGTTTCTAATATCATAATGATTGGTTACTACACATGAAAATAATAAGCAATACTATCGCAAATTAGCAAGCAATCGATAGTTCACAATAATCGATAGTATCGATACTGTCGATACTATCGTTTCCTAGAAATTCAATAGTATCGATACTATCGATAGTATCGATGTCTTTCTGATTTGGAGATACGATACTATCGATAATATCGATAGTATTGCATTTGTCCGATAGTACTGTACCCTTTTGAACTATCGATAGTTTCGATACTATCTCTTTAATCGATACTATCGATTTTAATATCGATAGTCCTTCTATAGGACTACTATCGATAGAATATCGATATCCTATCGATAGTCCACTATCGATAGGCAACACTAGAGCAGCGCTCCACTCATCACCGCGCTTTTTGTTGTGGTTACCGGAGCGAGAACATGAAAATATTAAATAAATTCATTCCCCCAGTTGGAATCAAACTTACAACCGTCGTGTTCACTGATGAAATATTTATTTAAATTTAAATTTCCATTTCTTCGCTCTGGTGTCGGGGCAAAGTGCGGTGTTGAGTTCCGACACTCAACACGCAATGCCTTCAGAATTCGGCGGAAAGTGGGGAACGGAGTGCCTTAACATTAGGTTCCCTCTGCCTACCCTGCTGTGTGGGTGGAGGTAGCAAGCTGAAATTATGCTGTGTTTTTATATGCTGATAGCCAAAAAAGTTGGTGTGACCCATTCTGGAGGTATTGCGTGTTGATCGTCGCGCTTTGTCTCTTTAGCAGAGCGAGGAAATTATTTTTTTTAATATTTCATTTCTGCAAGTGGGAATCGACCCACAACCCACAACCATCACGACGTCCTCAAGTTTATTAGACTATAGACTATAGACCATTCTAAAATATAACAGGGAACCTTAATTTATTCCCTTTTTCTCTTCCTATCTTCAATTTCTTCAATTACATAATAAACAAAAAAAGGTAACTCCTGTTTTACCGTCAAAAGATATCATAAGGAAATACTGCTATAAGATTAGTATCTTTATTTAATCAGTAGGGACATGTATTCTTATCGCCAGCATATATAATATATATGTGACAAATTTAACCTTAACTTACATTTGAATTTTGTAGTTACAGCATTTAACTCACCATTTTATATTTTGAAGTACCTAATAACTGTATATAAATTCTTATTTTTTTCGACACATTGTAAAAAAATACTTTCACATAAGTGGTAATAAATTATAAATTATTGTTTATAATATTATTGTCTTGTAATATTATTTTTTACACTAATAGGAAAAGGCGGTTTTTAAAATTAATAGACTTTTTCAAATAGAAACGTCAAAAATGATAGTGATGTGCTTGCTTAATAATCATAAGGATGGACTCGAGAAGGGGTAAGCGAATTTTATCTAATATTTGTGCAATAAATTAATGTATTTAATTTAAATTCACATAAAATACTTAGTGTCGAAATATAAACTTGTTACGATTTATTTATGTTGTAGTTTCTCTGAAAGAATATTTTTGTAAATTCCCGTTAGTTAAGTATTGTGAACAGAATATGAGAACCCTAATTATTTGATATTTTTAACATTTTCAAAGTTAACACTTCCACACTAAGGAAAGAAAATTTTATTTGAGGTAAACGTATAAAAATCAAGTTTCGTTAATTTAAAAACGTTAATTTTTGTAGGTATATGTTTTTTTTAAGTATAAATAATATCAATGTATCACCAATATCCCACCAACGTATAACGGAATAGCAATGAGCAATAGGCAATTGTGATAAAATATATAACTTTAAGTCGAGGCCAAACGTGGAGGAAGAGCACAAACGCACTATAACGCGACAGTTTGTGGTCTGATTTACACTCGAAGAAATGAAATATTTTAAACAGTCATTTCCTCGTTCTGGTTACGAGGCAAACCCAGCTTTGAGTTCCGCCACTTAACACATAATTTCTCCAAAATTCGGCGAAAACTTCCATCTGGCTTCCCTGCTATGTGCTCAATATAGCTTGAAGCTAAAAACTTTGCTGTTGCCTGTAAAGTCGGTTTACTGGCATATTATTCTATTTATATATTTTTATATTACATGTAAACTTGACCTTCGTATTGTTTACATATGTTTTATTTGAAATAGATTCAAATCTAATCCCAGAGACAATTTTTACTTGAAACATTGAATTTATTTTCTTTACTGACTGTTTAAGCAAAATCCAAGCCAATTATTCCAGTTTTTGTTAGGCATCGTCTTTAAGCTGATACAAGTACTATATTTGACAAATACAAAATTATAAAAAAAAAAACTATAGAATATTTTTTGCCAAAAGTTACATCGTATTTAGCCATCTAGTGTAATAAAATAAAATATATTTAAACCGCAATACATCCTCTTGTTAGCAGATGGCGCTGTCAAAGAATTTTATTCTTAAATCAGTACAAAATTACATTTAACGAACACATGGCAATTTGTGCAATGATTAATGATTTCTAGCATTCAATTACGCTTATTACGCATCCACTTAAACACTAACAATATATGTTTTATATGTATATTTTATTCTACGCAATTACATTCTATTCTATCTTATATAATAAATATATAATAGATAATATAAAGTTATCTTTAATTTAATGCGAAATAATCGTTACAATGTTATAAAAAAAATGATTATGAATAAAATAATCAATCTGTTTAATTTTAATGGTGGCTGTATATTTGTTTGTATTACGCTATCTCTTTCTCGTACTAAGACTGTAGCTATCTCGCTCTAATTGTCAGAATGACGTGTCCCCGTACAAAGCGAAGTCAGTCACAAGTTGTAATCGCTATAATATCGTCGTATTTTGTATTTTATAATTTAAAACGCTGAAAAATAATTGTGAAATAAATATAATTGATTAAAAAAAGACATTATAAAAAGTGTGTATAGTTAATCGTGATTATATAATTGTTAAACTTGTTTTAAGCGTACTTCGATCGAGTCAGTGGCTGTGTTTTTACATCACCTACTATTTTCCCCGTAAGCAACAGAGCGGTAAAATTTATTATACGGCAGTCTCAAATAATTGTTAATAACATTTGTTTTAATATATGAAAATGATGGCTCGGTTTAAATAAGAATCTTATCTGTTCTTATCAGAATCTAGTACGAGTTTTGTGGTGAATAGGGATATGTAAATAGCGATAGTGCAGTTTTAACTGTATAAAACAATTGTTAAATTGTTATAATAAGTTTTTTACTTACTTTTTAGGTTATAAATATCATTATTGATTTGCATTACGATTTTTTTGGCGTTATAATTTTTTTAATACTGTTATTATGATCTTGGCCATGTTAAAAAGTTAAAGGAAAACATTTGACATATTCTAGAATAGGATAGTACAATATAATAAAAATAAAACGGCGTTGAGTTACGATACTCAATATTCAAAGTTCATACGTAATGTCTTGGAAATGGACTAGATAGTGTACAACAGTGTCATAGCACTACATTCCTTTTGCCTCCCCTGCTATACATGGAATACAACATGTAGCTAAAATAAAAGTGTAAATTAAGCAAAATTTTCAAACATGTTTAATTAATATAGCTATTGTTAAAAAAAGATAAACATCTTGAGAATATAATAATGACAAAAACAATGAAATCATTTTATACTTTATTGCTTGAATATATGAAAATTTAAAAAAATAAATAAATTAGCTTCACGCTGTATCCCGCACACAGCAGGGTAGGCAGAGGGAACCTAGTGTTAAGACACTCCGTTCCCTACTTTCTGCCGAATTCTGGAGGCATTGCGTGTTGAATATATCATTTATTACATTATATCTATTTGAAGGGCATTTGCCTAAACTTTCTGTGTTATCTCAATAATTAAAATAAGTGATAAATATTATAACCAATATGACTTTTTTTGTAATAAAATTACACAATATATTTATTATACATATTATGGTGTTATTGTGGTGCAGTGGGTCAGTGTCCGACTGTAAAAGTTGTGGGTTCAATTTTTGAACAGGATGTTTAAATATTATTGTTACTTCCCTCTGGTAAAAATACAAAGTTTGTTTCTGAGGTAAGCAACTCAATACACAATTGACATAATGGGTGGGAAACAGAGTTTCTTAACACTAGTATCCAGGGAGATACTAGTAAATACTGCTTGCCTTGATAATATAGGTTACAATGTGAAACTAAAAAAGATATATTATTAGTTGGTTCTTTGGAAAAGTTAAAAAAACTAATTAGATGTTTTTCTTTAGCATATTTTAAAGTGTTTATTATTATTTAATTAAGTTTTTTTACTTTTATGTATTTTCAACATTTTGGATAGTGATAGATTACTACACTTTGCCTTTTTTACTTTAGTATAAATTAATATTAATATTATTCTCGCTAATTGAGTAAGGAGTAGTTTTAGAGCTAATTTGTATGTGACACTCATAGAATAATATATATTTTTATTATCTCTTTCAAAGCCTAAGCTCACATCCCTAATAAAATATTAAACATAATAATTTCAAAGTACACAAGTACTTAAAACCAGCAGGTCTGTCTAGAACTGTCATAAATTAATTTCTAAAACATACTTGGAAGGTGGCATTACTAGAATAATTTTGATTTTGGTGTCGATACAGACAGAGAAGCTCGGACTGAGTTGCTTACCCTGCCCTGCAAAACAAAAACCCCTAAGAATTTTCTAATCCTAAAAAAAATCTTTTCATTTCTTTTCAGAAGAGTACTCACCTTTTAGTTAATCTTTTAGTTATTTTGTTATTTTATATTTTTATTGCTAGTACTGCAATTTATAATGTAATAATATTTTCTTAGTGGTATCTGAGCCGCAAGTACATACTATATGTATTATTTATTTGCTTAATACCATAAAATTTATAACAATGGAAGTGGTTTCAGCATAGCGATATCGAAAATTAAATGCTTATTTGTGTAATATTGACATCATTGTGGTTCAGTGGTGTCCGCCCCACACTAAGAGGAGTGTCTGTAAAGGTGATGATTGTGAGTTTGATAATGTTTTATCTTCCATAAGAGAAGGCAAAGAAATATAGTATTAAGCTGCTTCCATTACCTGGTTTTTGCTATAATATGAGATATATGGTATTTTGAGTGGCATAATTCTTAGGATAATTATGTTTTTTTTACTTCGGTAAAACCAAGCATAGTGTTAAAGATATTATATTTTACGCTCTGTCTCTCTTTTTGAAAGAAATGATGAGACCTTCTGCTAGTTATTGTCTTTTAATTTTGGAATCCTCAAGAATCACTAATAATTATTAATTGGCCCATCGCTTTTCATTTTTATGCAAATAGAGCCTACCCACTGGGGTAAATGGGCAACGGTTGAGTGTCTATATACTGATATAGACACTCAACCGTTGCCCATTTACCCTAGTGGAGGAATTCCACACTGTTTTATTTTGTCAGAGTAAGGATTTTTTTATTTTAACTTTTTGTTTTACTTTCACATTGTACCTCACACATTTGGTAGATAAGCAGGCGAAACTAGTTAAAACACTCAATTCCCGAATTCTTAAATGGAAACTTAACGCCGCGCTTTGCCCTTTTACCAGAGCGAGAAAATAAAAACTTATATATAACTTGCCTTAGTGGGAATCGAACCCACAACCGTCGCGTTTGCAGTATCACGCGCGTGCCCATGCGCCACGACGGCCTCGAGACAAAATCTAACTTAGCAACAAATATTTTGGTTAACCAAGTAAAGTTTAAAGTAACGGTACTCGTTAAAGGCCAGTGGCCGATTCTGTTAAACATTTTCGCTCGTTTATTCGCTATGTAATAAAAAGACGCTACTTGAAATATTTTTTTTACTGTTTTCTTTTGAAAGATACTACTATATACGACTTGAAGTAGATATGTAAATAAATAAAATTAGCTTTACGCTGTATCCCGCACACAGCAGGATAGGCAGAGGGAACCTAGTGTTAAGTCAGTCCGTTCCCTACTTTCTGCCGAATTCTGGAGGCATTGCGTGTTGAGTGGCAGTACTCAACGTCGCGCTTTGCCTCGACACCAGAGCAAAAAATGGAAATATAAATTTAAGTAAATATTTCATCTCCTCGAGTTGGGATCGAACCCACAACTAGTCGTTACAGTCACACTTTGTGCCGCTGCCCCACGACTGGCCTCAATGGAGTAGATATGTTTTTTTGTGTAAATAAAGATGTCTATTTTACTATCTCTCTGTTATACTCATTTTACACACAAGAAAATGAGCAACCTATAGGCACATAATCGTGGCACAAATGGCTATTATTTGCTAATGGTGTTGTAGGTTCGATTCCAAACCTTTTGTTTAGCTTACCTAAAAAGATACTTCGTTCCCTACGTACTGTCCAATTTTCGAGAGAGCGCGTTGTGAGCGTTCGAGAGAGTGGCAGAACTTGATTGATCCTGTTACCATAATGAGGAAATCAAAATAGTTCATTCCGTTGCGTAGGAATCGAACCGAGAACCTTCTCAAGTTCAGCATTACGGTCACTTTTATATGAATTTATATCCAAAACCATATATATAACCATGTTAGAGAATCTAGAACAAAGTTTAATTTCTTTTTTTAAGCAACGTATTTCAAACGTCCTTGCGAACGGTCGGCCGTGCGAGTTGAATAACCGCCCGTCTAAATATATTATTAGAAATTACACAAACACAATGAGATCCTCGTGGAGCAGGGGCATACGTGTGTGACTGTAACGCGACAGTTGTGGGTTCGATCCCCACTCGAGGGAATGAATTATTATTTCTTAATATTTTTATTTCTACGCTCTGGCACCAAACAAAAAGCCAGAAATGCGCAATGCAATGCCATGAACAATTCGGCGGAAAGTGGGTAACATGTTTTGAACGTGCTTTTTTTGCCTTGCTTTACCAGGGCGAGAAAAAGAAAATATTACATATATCATTCTCCGAGTGGGAATCGAATCCACAACCGCCCCGTTTATAATCGCACGCTTGTCCTTGTGCGCCGCGACGAACTCAATGACCAGTTTTTAAAAGTAAAACGTAGTTGGAGCAAAATGTTTATTTCATCTATATATATAAAAGGACTTGTGCTGACTGACTGAGGTAAGATGCACGCAGAGCCGTAACCGCTGATGGTAGAAACGTGAAATTTGGGCAGATGTTTATTTTCATATTCTGGACATCCACTAAGAAGGGAATTTGAAAAATGTTAACCCTAAAGGGATGAAATAAGGTTGGAAAATTTGTATGGAAATTTTTTTTAATCTGTACCGATTTTTATAAAATTTGAAATTCAGACTCTTAAAAATATTTCATTGAACACGTGTTTCATGGTTTTTAAGAATTCATCCCCTAAGGGTTCAAATAAGTGGTTGAAAGTTTATATGGAAAAATTTTTAAATTGCCACCGATTTTTATAAAAAATTAAATTCAGACTGTTAAAAATATTTTATTGTACATGTGTTTCGTGGTTTTTTTAGAATTCACTCCTAATAAGCGGGCGAAGCCGCGCGCGCCCTCTAGTATAAAATAAAATATTTTCTTGACAAATTTGATTAGTATACATATTAAGTTATTGTGTTTAGGTTGTTCAACTCTTGACTCATGAGATTTAATTTTTTTTTGTTCTATTGGTTTTTTTATTATGCTAGCTTTTAACTGCGGCTTTGCACGCGTTTAGAAAAGGAAATAAAAATATAAATGACCAATAGCGCGGGTTAAATATTTCTTCGTTCATTGATTTGTGCCACTTAACCCGTAATGTCTAGTAAATAGGGCGGAGTGTGGGGAGCGGAGTGTTTTAATACTGGGTACCAGAGGGTACCCTAGTAGAGTACGCTGTATTCTCTTCCCTAGTTTAGTAGAGTAGTCCTCTGTCTACTCTTCTAAAAGAGGGAAGAGAATACAGCGTGAAACTGAAAAAGAAAAAAAATCGGAATGTATGGGTATTATAGTAATAAAGATCAGCTACTTTTTTAAAGCGTGACAAAATATTTTGCTGGTCTTTATTATTATAGACATAAGAATAAATATATATTTCTAACTTCACGTTATAAGCTGCCTATAACATTGTAAGCAGAAAGAACCTAGTATTGAAACACTCGGTTTCCCACTTTGTCACTTTGTCTTGTTACCAGAGCGAGGAAATAAAATTAATTCTTTCCCCCGAATGGGAATCGAATCCACAACCTTCGCGCGTATTATCGGACGGACCCTCCATTACATTCAAATGGCAAAGTATTAATTACAACGGCTTAAAGAGTAGGCGTAGGTTCAATATCCTAATGCCGAGGCGTTTAAAGGATGAGCAGAATGGTTTCGTTGCTTTAATTTTATTTGTTTAAATTTTTATTTAATGTGTAATATGACGTCATCTTTTGTTTATTTTCTAAAATAATTATTATTCATGTTGTATATGTCGTGTTAGAAAGAGAAGTAAGTGTTGATTCACTACCTTCACACGGTCCATTTTTCGAGACATTACACGTTGAGTGGCGGATATCAATGACGTGCTTTGTCTTGTTACCATAGCGAGGAGTTATAATATATGTTCACCCTAGTGGGAGTCAAACCGATGACGTGTTGTCGTGGCGCAGCGGCATGGTGTGTGACTGTAAATGCTACGATTGTTGGTTCGATTCTACCTCGGAAGCAATGAGTTATTTTGATTTCCTCGCTCTGATAACAAGGTAAAGCTTGGAGTTGCCTTTGAGTGTCTTAGCATTAGGCTTCCTCTGCTATATGCGGAATAATGTGTGAAGCTAAATAACCCTTACTACTTACATTTATCTTTCTTGAGTATTTATTATTATTACTCATATTATTTTAATATCTAATAGCAACCTTTGGCAAAACTTAAAGGAAGTAGTATTATGAATTATTTCTGGAAATGATGCTCACGTGAATATGGTAAACAGATGCTCATCACAGGGCAATATGGTGCAGTGGGATGGCGTGTGTTTATAAACGCGACGGTTGTGGATTCGATCCATCAATGAGCGAAATAATTTTTCTTTTTTTATCTTTATGCTGTATCCCACACATGGCTGGGTAGGAAGAGAGAACCTGGAAACCTAGTGTTAAAAAACTCCGTTCATATTAAGACACTGCTGTTCCTCACTTTCCGAAATTTACAGGGCTTTGTGTGTTGAGTGGCGGAAAGCAACGCCGCGCTTCGCTACCAGAGCGAGAATCAACTTCACAGTAGGAATCGAACCCTCAACCTGTTGTGTTTACAGACTCAAGCTTCTAGTCCTGTGCCACCACTGTCCTCATATTTTATATACGTAATAATCTTTTGTTCTGCATTGCCAAATTTATTGCGTTTCAAGCATTTCGAAACATTATAATTTTGATGATACTACCTACGTCCAAAGTTCTCATTTCCAATGGATTTGGAAGATTGACTTTATTTTTATATATTCTGAACACTTCGAGGCTATCATGGTGTTAAGCTCCGTCACGCAACCTGCTCTTCTCAGCAACACTGCTTTGAACCGGTACAAACCGATAGTAATTAGACAGACTGACAACACATGAGATTTATAATTTAAGAGACGATTCAAAAGTACTTGTAAGGGCATATTTCAAATATGTACATGTGTTTGTGTGGTTTATGTTTTTTAGCTTCACGTTGTATTAAC
Source organism: Heliconius erato x Heliconius himera (assembly GCA_013421005.1). Taxonomy (NCBI): domain Eukaryota; kingdom Metazoa; phylum Arthropoda; class Insecta; order Lepidoptera; family Nymphalidae; genus Heliconius; species Heliconius erato x Heliconius himera. The sequence goes on along the minus strand of JAATLQ010038565.1, from coordinate 104,712 downwards.
TGCTTATAGCAGGGTAGGCAAAGGAACCTAGTATTGAGACACTCGGTTACCCTCGATCCGCCCAAACTTTGAGACATTGTGTGCTGAGTGGTGGAACCAGACGCCTCTTATCTTCTTACCAAAGATCTCTCGATTGATGGAATCCACAACAGTCATGCGCCATGATGGCTTCGATTTATTATTTTTTTATTGCATCTACTACCGTTTTTACGTACTATAGTATTTAGTAATAATAAAAAGAGTCATTACCCACCACCCACGAAAGTTCCTTTTCACTCAAATGCATAAAACACGCGGCCTTGCCTTATTTTGTAAGGACACGCGCCACATTTATAAGTAATTTTACTAATATATTTTACTTGCCCTACTTTCTGTTATTATATTAAATGAGTGTTCCGTAGTAAAAGGGTATAGGTATAAATTAAATGTTTTAGAAGCAAAGTTTTATAAATAATAGAAGAATCTTGTGTCATATGAGTTATTGTCATTTGGCCATGCGGGCGCATATTGTTTTATGTCTTGCTCTATATACCCTCTGGATAGCAGCGTAGGCAAAGGGAACCTTATGTTAAAACATTCCCCACTTCCCGTCGAATTTTCTAGACATTCCATACTGTGTGACGGAACTAATACAGCAGGGTAGGCAGAGGGAACCTAGTGTTAAGACACTCCGTTCCCCACTTTCTGCCGAATTCTGGAGGCATTGCGTGTTGAGTGGCAGAACTCAACGCCGCGCTTAACCTCGACACCAGAGCGAAGAAATGGAAATATAAATTTAAGTAAATATTCCATCTCCTCGAGTGGGGATCGAACCCACAACCAGTCGGTTTTGCAGTCACACCTCGTGCCGCTGCGCCACGACCGGCCTCATATTAAGTGCTACTTGTAATATTAAATAATGTGATATCTTTAATATTAGAAAGCTAAAAAAAAATCTGTGACGTAGATATACCAATAAAAACCTTTTTAGTAATTGCCCGGGGAACTTATCATACAGTCATAATAAAAGAGCCTGCACTTATTAACTATAGTTATATATTATATCATAAAATATCTTAAGCTAATTGTTGCTTTCACGTTTTATTTATTATTTATTATCACTAAATAAAACGCCGCATTCAAATATTTGGTTTACGCGGGCATTGAACTGGCGACCTTCAGAATTCGATTCCTTAACGAAAGATTAGAAAATATACATAATACATTAAGTAATACATATAACATTAAGTGATAATATCGATAAACTCACTAACTTAAAAAAATATTTTTATCACCATAATTTTTTTTTGTCTTCACATTGTATCTCACATATAATAAGGTTGTCTATCTTGTTGAGGAACAGGTACTCTTTGTTCCACTCGCACCGCTCTATTATCGAATCTTCGTCATATCAGAGCAATATAATATTAGTCACACAAGCATATTAGGTGGCTTGGCGGCACAGCGTCTGATAGTAAAAGCGACGATTGAGAGTTCGATTCCCACTCGGGGGAATGAATTTTTATTACTTCTCTTTCGTAATAAGATAAATCGCGGTGTTGGAATCTAATAATCAACACGCAATATCTCAAAATTTGAACTGAAAATGGGGAATGCCACGTACCACTAGATTCGGCTGCTACCCTGCAACATGCGGGATACAGCGTGAAGCTATTTTGTAAAGTATATTTGAAAATGTAGGTTATAACACTTTAAACAGACTCTCAAATCTGGGACGGCTTGAAGGGCAGTGTAAGCCTTGAGATGCAACGCTTGTATGCTGCACTCTAAAATAATCGTTCTAAATATTATCATGAATTTTATGCCAAATATTGTTGTAACGTCCTCTTGAGGCGTTTTAATTGTTTTTGATAAAATTTTATGGTTGTGGGTTCAATTACCGTTGTTGGTTTACCCTTCAACCTTTTAATATTAGTAGATGGGTATTGTCTTTAAAGTTAGTTTTATTTCGAAATTAAAACTATGCATTGTAAACAAATGAAGTGAGATGCATGAACATAAGCAATTTTGAATTTAAACCAATTATAAAATATTACTCTAAATGTAATTTGTACCTATAGCCAACCGGAAATCCGTAATCAAGACACCCCGTTCTCACTTACAATATTCTAGACGTTGCATGTCAAGTGGCGGAACTCAACGCCGAGATTTGTTAGAATTGGTAAATGTAAAAAATAATTTTCCCAAATGTGAATCGGATCCATAACTAGCGCGTCGCGTCGCGTTTACAGTCAGCAAGATAATATTGACCATATGTTCATAAGGAAATGGGACAATACCGTACAGCCTTTAAAGCATAAGTTGTATGTGACAGCTACTCGTACTATTATATATCTGTGACCATATACGTTATTGTCACACTCACGCCATATATAATCTATGGTAAATCAAATATAGACTAAAAAGGACAAACATATGGTAGATATTATTTAGGGCTGCAGTATTTGTGCTAAATATATTAAAAAAGTTGTGCCATCTGGTTATTTTTTGCAGATTTTTTATGATTAGTTTAGTAATAGATTTTACTTTGTTCCATTGTTATTTGCTTTAACCAATAGAGACATTGTTTAGTCATTGGCGGCTATATATATTCTAGGGAGAACTTGACTTCAGTTTCGAACGGACGATTGACCATTTTGTATCATTTTTTAAAATTTTTCAGCCATATATTTTTGCTAGTAAAAATTCTGGGCTGGGCACCTGGTATGGGCACGAAACACCCCATTCCAGCGCTCACGTATTTAATTGTAAACCTCAAGATGCTTTGCCCCTCATTGAAGCAGGATAAAGAGAACCTAGTGTTAGACACTCCGTTTTGCTCCCGCATTTTACTACATGTTAAATAGCGAAACTTAACAAATTAAAGCGTCTAATAAACTTTTATATTGATAATGGTCCGATATGTCTAAAAGACAAATATGATATAATATTTTTTATTGCATCAACCCGTTACTGCCTTTGCTAATATAAACAGGACAAAGTAAAGTATGGTTAATTTCAATATCTTATTTAAAAATAATAAAAAGAAATATCTATTTCCTTCCTTCTTTCCATGATCAACAAGAAATGAAAGTATACTCTATTTTTATCATTCTATTTTTATTTGTTTTTTAGTAGGTGTATATATCTTATTTAAATTACTTTTTTTATATAGGACTAGTGACCCACACGCGGCTTCGTCTGCTTAAACTTTTTGTTTGTTTTACTTAGCCAAATTATACAAAATGTTTATTCAAATTGTGTTATTCTGATGTATAAGCTATATTATTGAAAAGTTTCATTTAAATCCGTTCAGTGGTTTTTGTGTGACAGTCGGACAAAGATCCTCACAAACTTTATTATATTTTTTTTATATTAGTAGTATAGGATTCAGCCCTCGTTATATTAGTTATTTTTCTCAATAGGGCAATGATAGTTCAATGAGATGTCCTCAACTTGTGTTACAAGGTGGTTTACTGCGGCCGATGTTGTTGAGCGTTAACGTATAAATTGTATTACACTATAGTGGTTTAGTGCTGCAATTGTACAGCTGTCTGTATTTGTACGGGGTTCGAATTAGGTACGTAAACTAAAATATTTGGGAAAAAGATTTATTCGAACATTTTAATTACATATCTGGTCGTCATGATCCAGCCTGTCTGACTGTAAACGGTTGTGGGTTCGAAGAAATGAACCATTTTCATTTTCTCGTTCTGGCAAATTTGGACAAAGTCTATTAATTGAGATTTTTTACAAGAAAAAATATTTTTGTATAAACTTTAAATATACTTATGGTCCTATCTTGTAATAGGTGAATAACACTTTAAATTATTATCATTATAATTTTAATAAAAAAAATAAATCCCCCGAATTAAAAAAAAACATCTACGCCGTTTCTAATCTAGCGTTACTATCGAAGCGTGGAAGTCTATGTAATCTACTAGCGACCCAATCGGGACTTAGCCCGTTCAAAGTTATTATTATATTATAGCCAAATTATACAAAATGCTTACATAAGTTGTAGCCTATGTGTTATTGTGATGTATGAACTATATAAATGTAAAAGTTTCATCCAAAATCTGTTCAGTATTTTTGGGTTGAAGTAAAAAGAACAAACATCCTTACTCATAAACTTCCACATTTATAATATCTATAAGATTTGTTGTTGTGCGAATGAGTTGGCTGCGTGACCTTGAACCTTTGCCGGGCGTTTAAAAAACATTCTAATGACGTAAATTTCGGCGCGAAACGGAACGTATGTATATTATCTACATTTCAATTAGACTTTTAAATTGCAGTTCAATGGCCAATTTTGATAAAGATTATGATGAGGTAATGCTTTATTTTTATGAATTACTAGAAGACGCGCGCGGCTTCGCCCGCTTATTAGGAGTGAAGTCTAAAAAAAGCACGAAACACGTGTTCAATAAAATATTTTTAACAGTCTGAATTTAATTTTTTATAAAAATCGGTGGCAATTTAAAGATTTTTCCATATAAACTATCAACCCCTTATTCGAACCCTTAGGGGGTGAATTCTTAAAAACCATGAAATACGTGTTCAATGAAATATTTTTAAGAGTCTGAATTTCAAATTTTATAAAAATCGGTACAGATTAAATTTTTTTTCCATACAAACTTTCAACCCCTATTTCATCCCTTTAGGGTTAAAATTTTTCAAATTCCCTTCTTAGTGGATCTCCAGAATATGAAAATAAACATCTGCCCAAATTTCACGTTTCTACCATCAGCGGTAACGGCTCTGCGTGCATCTTACCTCAGTCAGTCAGCACAAGTCCTTTTATATATATAGATAAGGAAGTGAGAAGCGTCTGGCTGTGAACGAGACGGTTGTGGGTTCGACTCCCACTCAGACATGAAGTATTTTCTTTTGTTTAGTGTTGAATTTCGCCTCTCAAAATGCTATAGCTCGAAAATTGGGCACTTCGTGAGGAACGGAGTGTCTTAACACTAGCCTTGACTTCTGTCTATTCTGTTAAATGCAGCAAAAAGTGAGATGCTTCTATTTTTACTAATAAAAGATGGTCTTATTTCGATAGATACCTTTCTTTTTTTATTTAATACGCACGGTCACGCATGAGAACAACTTATATGAAAATTACTAATTTAGTTTAAACTTTCAACAGCAATATTATTCACTCTCGCAAATTTTCGCAAACTTTCTAACACATATTATTTATACATATGGTATGTACGTAGCGTAAAAGACGTCAAAAAAATAAACAGAAAATTTTATTTTGTTTACAACTTTTATATGAAGTTAAAATTTGATACTCTGGTGGCCCGGTGGCACAAGGATGTGGCTGTAAAAGAGACGGTAATGGGTTCGATTTCCACTCCGGGGAATGAAGTATTTACTATTTTCATTTCTTTGCTTAGCTAATGAGGCAAAGCATGGCGTTGAGTCCACCTCTCATGCACGCAATGCCTTCAAATGTCTATGAAAATTGCGGAACGGAAGTGACTTAATAAAATTGGAGGGTGTTAACACTAAGTTCCCCGTTTCATTTTGCCTACGTTAACGTTACGGATAAAGCGTGAAGCTAAAAAAATATATAATTTCTCCTCTTCAAAAAGACAAAGTAGGCCGTCGAGTCCCGCCACGAAATTGAAAACGGAGGACGGAGTGTCTTCACACTTAATTTTGTCTGCATACCCTAATGCTATGCCGGACTAAACTGAAATACGTCATGTTAAACGAGAACGTGAAGGCAAAGCGCGACGTTGAGTTCCGCCACTCAACAGTCAATACCTCCAGAATTCAGCGGAAAGAGGTGAACAGAGTGTCTAGACACTAGGTTCCCTCTGCCTGCGCTGCTGTGTGAGGAATACAGCGTGAAGCTGATTTAATTTTATTTTTATTTAAACGTGAAAATACTGTGATAATGTTATCAACAGATATGATGACGTGTACGTTAGCTGCATTTTAATTAATATCGCCTTATGTTCGTATTTGAGTTTCCTTGCGTTATCTTGCCGAAGATCAGCGTCTGACTGTAAACACGGCGATTATGGATTGGATTCCGGTATTATTTTAATTTTCTTGCACTGGTAACAAGACAAAGCGCGGCGTTGAATTTGGTCACTCATCGTGCAATTTCTCTTAAATTAGATGATCCGAAAAAAACGAAGTGCCTTTATACTAGATTCCCTCTGCCTTCCCTACTGTATGCGAGATACAGAGCAAAACTAAATATATATATATACATATATAGTCTATATATTTGTAAATATATAACATTCTTCATTTCACGTGAATACTTAAAAATAATTTGAGAAGCGCCAAAAATAACGTGTGTATTTTCCCAAAACTCGTAACATTTTACGTTCGACCTTCTCCTATCAGTAGTATAGAAATCGATGACCCGACTCCAATTCTAGATAAACAATGTCAGTCAAGGTGCTGGATAATCATTGAAATGTTAAGTAGTTCTGGCAAGGGAAGACAGACGGAGCACAGGTTCGATTACCGGTGAGGTATTTGGTGTACTTCATGGTTGCCATATTTTTGATTAATTTTTAAGTGCGTCTTCGTTGATGAAATGGGTTTTGGGTTGCCGTATTTTAAATTGATTTTTAAATGCGTCTTCGCTAATGAAAATTGTCATCAATTTTCATTCTAATAAAATTATAGCCTTCCTCGATAAATTAACAACCCAAAATCATTTTTTCTTTTACAAAACAGTAGTTCCAGATAATTACGCGTTTAACCAAATACAGTTTTAACATTTTATATATTAAGTAGATATAGAACTGTCGATAAAGGATATTTTTCCGAAAGCATACCAAAACTAGTAGTGATGCCAGTCCTCGCTTCATGCTGTATCCTGCATATCGCGAGAGGGAAAGGGAAGTGGTATGACTCTCCAGATACTGTCCATGTCAGTCCAAATATCTAAATATTATAATTCCAACCCTGAAAGCGGAGGAAACGGCAAATTTAAAATAAAACTGACCTTACATTAAATAATACGCTCTCGAAACATCTCAGGGTTGTAAGAAGCACATTATTTTCAGAGATTTATCCTTTCAGAACATTAATTCGTTCGAAACAAACAAAAGTGAAACAAAGAAACATAAATCTTAAACAAAACTTAATGCGCGCGCGCAACAAAATGCACTTTATTTTTATCTATGATTACGTTTCCTTATTACGATGATCAACACGTGGCTTGTATTGGTAAACAGAGAAGGGCATGACTTTCAAACTATCTATTGATATTTTAATTTGGTTGATCTGTCTTTTATTTTAATAATAGGTTCAGTTCCTGTGTTAAACAACACTGTCTCTCCTCCTTTCTGTTAGGTAAATCGAAATTTATTTTTCTGTTCAATGTCTTGAAAAGTTTGGGCGTACATAAAACATTCGCCCCGATTCTCCGAAAATATCATTTATCGCCGCGCTTATACCCCAAATTGTTCAGGAAAAATAAATTTTGACACGTCTTGGATGCACGCCACGATGTGCAAACGGCCTCTGTGTCAAACGAAAGGCACGAAGCGCAGTGGCAGTAAACTTGCATGCATTTTGGTTATTTCTGACTGTACACGAATATGACTGATCTATCAACGCTGCTGCTTTATACCATATTCTTGGCATCTTTCGGAGGTTTTGATGTTTTGAGAATGGAGTCTTTTTGATTTCTTTTGTTGTGTTTTTTTTGTTTGGGAAAGAATTTTCAGTTTTTTTTTTCTGAGATAAATTAAAGTTGCTTTACGCTGTATCCTGCGTATAGCCAGTTTGTATTGCAATCGTACTGTTTTTCGAAACTTGTCTTGCTTTACCTTTCTACCAGAGTGGGGAAAATAAATAAAAAAAAATCGAGTGAGAATCGAATCCAAAACCTGTCATATTTACCGTCGCACGCTTTTGTTTCTGTGAAACAACTGGCCTTAAGATTTCAAACAGTTTAATGTTTTTAAAATTATTCGTAATTCCACTTTCTTTTCATAATAAACCGACTAATAACGATCTATGACGCTTATTATAGACAATTTTAATTATTATCGTCTGTTTCATTATTATTACTATTTTAACTTAAGTTTCATATTTTTATTTATTTTTTGTGAAACTTTTATAATTTTTTTTTAGTTTTACACTATATTCCACAAATAGCAGAGTATGTACTTTTCGCCGAATTTTCAAGACATTGCATGTTAAGCGGTAAAATTCAATGCCGCGCCTTGTCTTTTTTTTTAATGGAAAAGACAAGGCGTGCATGCAAACGAGCGTACGAGTCACCTGGTGATAAGTGATCACCGCCGCCCACGACCCCGTGCAACACCAGACCAGACCCAGACCCCGTGCAACGCACCTGTAGCTCCTACAGGTGCGTTGCCAGCCTTTAAGGTGGGTTGGGCGACGGAGCCCGGCCCGGCCCGGCAAACCGGCCGGTTTTACCAGAGAGAGAGAGGAAAAGAAAATGTAAAAACACTAAAACGAATCTACGACCGTCGCTCTCGACGGCCTGAAGCCACGATAGTTTCAATTCGTACGTAATAAAGATCTGTCACTTACATCGCATTAACAATGGCCACGTGTACGCGTTTGATACTAGTATAAACATGTGTGACGTATCATAGATAAATATAGATATCGTGATATGTAACAGTTATGTCTCATGCAGAATTGTAGGTTCCAGTCGACAAAGGTCGGCGTTCTGCTCCGCCGCCTAACGCGTAGTGTCTCGGACATTTGACGGAGACTGTTAACATCAGGTTGTTGTATTTAGTGCCTAGTCACTTTGTTTTCATTAGAGTTGCCGACCTAAATTATGCTATACTCATTTTATAAAAGTGTAAAGTTTGTTTTGGTGAACGTTATAATCTCTAAATTGACTGAATTGGAATAAAATCTTTGTGTAATTTTGATTTTTGGATCGTCCATTTAACAAAGGTTTCTGAGTATATTAAAATAATTCTTAGAACGGCTTCGCCCCCATAGACAAATGGAAATAACTGAATTACATGAAAATGATTAACATAATGTAATAATAACGACCATTAGGAGTATAAATCATTTAAAAATTAACTTGTGACCTGCTATATCTTCTGGATAGAACTGTTACGTATATAAAAATTAAACGCAATATAAAGTAAAATAAACATGTACCTTTTCTTATTACCTTAATCATTTCGTCATATGACTCACAATTGACCTAAACGACCAGTTTAGAATGATCCATCTTTAGTATAAAGTTGGTCTGCACTTGCTATTAAAGGCTAAGAAAAGTGTTTTCTTTGTGTTATTTGTCAGCTTCACTCTGAATCCCACATATGGCAGGCTTTAGAGAACCTAGTGCTTGGACACTCCGTTCCCTACCCATCGTCCAATTTTCGGGACATTGTGTTGAGATTGAGTGGCGGAACGCGACGCCGCCCTTTGTTTTCTTATCAGTGAGAGCGTGAAGGCGAGGAAAATAAAGTAACTGGACCTTAGAAATAACTATGTTTAAATATTATTGTCCGAATGGATGGATGAATGGATTTAAATGCATGACCATCGAATACATTCAAATTCTCGCCAACTACGTCACAATAGTTAAATTATTCCGAATAAAGTTCTGTCAATGACATCAAACATGTGAATAAAAAATCATAGATATGTAATTTTTTCAGAGAATCTTAACACTAGGTTCTCTCTGCTTACCTCTCCATGTGCGGGATACAACGTGAAGCTGAAATAAAAATGCGATGTGTAAGATATTATATTTTCAAGTGCGATTTGTCGTGGACTGTAAAACTTAAAGGCCAAGCGATCTGGTCAATGAACGGCTTGATTCTCATTTTCTGTTTCGTCGCAGTACTATACGGAGCGTCGGCGAGCGCGCGCGCGTTCCTTTGCCGTACGTAAACAAAGAGATATCCGTTATCTGTGGAACGCGGGAACACAATTTAACAGATTATATATCTAGCAATTTAGAAAAACACCATAATATTTGAAGCCTTGATTTTTAATCCTAGGATTTTAAGCCTTATTCAAGCGTACATCGATTAACGTGAGCCTAATTAGCAATATGTCAAATGTTAAGCGTATTCTTGGTATAATTAATTCAATTTAGTTGTTTCAAATTTAAATATATGTAAATAGTTCAGTTACGCTGGGTGGTTTTCTTTCTTTATTTTTAATTTTTTTTTGAGTTAATAAAATTTCTAATTGATTACTTGCTTATCGCCTTTGTTTGAGACTGCCGTTTCAAGGTTACGTTATCTTCCCGTTTAGGTATCCCGAGAACTAGTGGACTCATTGGCGTAAAGCCAAAAAAACTGAAAATTTATCCTAGTGACTCAGTGAAAATGTGTCCAAGCAAGATGTGCGTTAATATTTACCAACATGATGTAAATCATTCGTGACAGTGTACCAAAATGTCTCCCGACAAACGTAAAAAGAAGATCAACGAAATTAACAAAAACAATCATCAAACAAGGACTTGACTTCAGCCCAGTGATAAAATTATTATTAATACATTTTTTGATTATGATCTCATTATTTTAGTGCTCAACCTTTATAAAGACTGAATAACTTAGGTTCGAAACGTAAACATGATCGCCTTGAAAAAACTTTACGGAGACGAGCTTCTCCGCCTAGCTTTAGTCCTTAGCCTATTAAAAGCAAACCCGGAGGAGTACCTCGAACTGGAGACGCAGCAGCTTGCTGGCCTCCACATATCTAATGGATCGGACTGGTCTCTAGAACACGAGGCTCGGACCCTGATAAGACCACGTCATGTCCATCCCAAGTCGCTAGATCACATATTGGTCAACTACGAAAGACAACTGTTCGAGGAGCTCAACTCCCTCGGCCGTTATAACTACTTGGAAAACAATGAGCGGATATGGTATAATCAGGGTTCGATTCATACATATTTACTAAATAATGTTGCGACCGATACAGTCGCGCCCGGGTTGCCCCAGGAGGCAGTCCACGATGAAAGCGTTCAGGATAACGTTTCGTCTGATGACAACGTCGCTCAGGAAGTAAAAGTTGAAGAAGACAACCAGGAACAACCAGATGCGGTTGTCACGCTTTCAGCGGACTTCCTTCAGAATCATACGGAGTCGGATATATTTGCTGAAATATCGAGTCGCTCTTTCGATGTAAACGAATTCCTAGTACCGAACGAGATGCAGATTAAAAAAGAACCAGAATCTGAAGAAGATTTGATTGTGAATGTAAAACAGGAGAGAGAAGATGACTTGTACAGTGACAATGCGATCGACGACTTCGTGCCATATTTTTCAGCGAAAGCTGGAAAGTTGGAACTCGGAGAACCAAATTCAGTGTTTCATCAGAATCTAGCAGACCTTCAGGATTATGAAGAACTGTTCGATGATGTGAAAGAACTCAAAAATGATTTGGAATTCTTGGACGTAAAACAACAGCAGGAAAACCTGGAACAATATCTTCTAGAGAACACACCTCTTGATGCAGAAGTCTACGAACTGGCACCGATGTTTGAAGAGGAGCTTGTGGTAGGAGTGAAGAGAGAAAGAGCTAGCACTAGTTTTACTTCAGCAAGCTCTAGTGGTGTAAGCGAGATGGACGTATCGTCTGACAAGGACGTGCCTGATGTGAAATTGGAGCCTGATGAAGGTCATCACAGTGGTGATGAACTGACGCAAGAGGTTAGTATTTAGATGTATTTTGTCATGTTATTTTGGATTTTATTGCACGCAACTGGACAATGATAGCTGAATTCAAAGTTCATTGCATTATTTATACTTTGAATTGAAATTGGTAAACAGTTTGTTTTTCCCGAATTGCGAGTTGTTTTTTTTTATATATTTACTTACACGCATCTTCTGATTCTGCGTATTAGGTTTTTTTCAGCTTTCCGCTACATTCGGCAAATACTAGTGATGACACTCCGTTCCCCATGCCCCAACCAATGTTTGATTCGTTGCGTGTTAAGTGGTTTCCACCGACTGGCAATCGAACACACAACAGTCGCGGTTACAGTTAGACGCTGTGCCGCTGCGCCATTAGGTAGTAACTAGAATGTGACATAATTATCCGGAACCTGTGTGTTACTTAGGTAATATTTTTTATATATTAAATTATATTATTTTATCACTAAATAGATAAGGTTACTTTTAGCATTTGTAATATTTGTTAATAATTTTCTTTTGCCATTGATAAAAAAGGTGAATGAACTTAGATAAAATGAAAGTTTATATAAAGTAAGTGACACATTTGTGCAAGAATAGATCCTATATTTTAGAACACAGATCTATCTCGTCTAAATATTATAAGGTTACGGGACTCGAACTCACCCCTCATTTTTACCCTATAAGCGCTGTCTTATATGCCTGATTACAATTAAACAGTTAAAGGTTTTTTTACTTTCATATTATTCTGTGTGTTCAGAGCTTTAACACTACGGACGGGAAAATTATAGTTTTTTATGTTGTTTACCGGTTTGATATAGAGCAATATTTTTAAATTAAGAGGAAAGTGGATCAAAATTACTTATATCATCTATATATTATAACGTGAAGCATAGCATTCCATAGCGTTTGGCTGAAAACCTTTGGGCTCTTTTTTACGAAAAATGCACGGACGGAGGAGTATGAAATTTGGTACACTTATAGTATCTTTTTAAGAGAAGTGCAGACGCTGATAATTTTCAATAATAGTGCTTATAAAATACATTAAATCAATAAATAAAACATTACACACACTACCATGCATTTGACAATATTTACACTTTTATGTTTGTAAAGTGGCATACATGTTGCTATGACAACGCCCACTTGTATTATTATATGCGTCAATTAATTATTCTACAACTGAAACGAACGTTCAGAATTGCGTCTGGTGGGGAAGGTGACTGTTGTGGGTTTGTTTTTTACTTCGGGAAATTATTAAAATAAAATTAAATTTAATTAGCTTCACGCTGTATCCCGCACACAGCAGGGTAGGCAGAGGGAACCTAGTGTTAAGACACTCCGTTCCCCACTTTCTGCCGAATTCTGGAGGCATTGCGTGTTGAGTGGCAGAACTCAACGCCGCGCTTAACCTCGATACCAGAGTGAAGAAATGGAAATATAAATTTAAATAAATATTTCATCTCCTCGAGTGGGGATCGAACCCACAACCAGTCGGTTTTGCAGTCACACCTCGTGCCGCTGCGCCACGACCGGCCTCAAATTATATTATAAATTATTATATTAGATTTTTTTCATTTCCCCGATCTGGTAGACGACTGTGGGTAGGGGTTCCTCTGCCATATGCGGGATACAGCGTGAACCTGAAACAAAACTATTATCGAAATAATATTTAGTTAAAAGTTTCAAGTTATACCACTTTTATATTGGTAGATTCTGACCTCGTTTCTATATATGGGTATGACCTCCTTCTAATGTTAGTCATCGTAAGGCTGGCCTAAAGAAAATTTCTATAAACCTTATGGTTGTGTTGTTTATACAGGATGTTTTAATTTTACACGTTTCGCATTCTTTAAATCATGTACGGAGGTTACTTGGTTTGGACTGTAAATCGACGGTTCTTACTTCGATTCCCCCACGGGGTAATATTTAATATTTTAATATCCTCGCTCTGGTAACGAGGCAAAGCACGGCGTTGAGTTACGCCACTTCACTAGACTTTGACGCAATGTGGGGCGCGGAAGTCCCAGGTCCCTCTGTCTACTCTGCTATATATAGGTCACAGCGTGAAGCTGGGAAAAAACGCTTCACGCCTTTCCCCATATCATAGTAATTAATTTTCATCAGAAGTAGTTGTAATCCAAATTTCAGATCAATCGGACACTAGGAAGTGGGTCAGATTGGGCTTGCAAGATTTCACATACGAATACATTTTGCACACAAACTAACATGGCAAGTTAAATAAAAAATTGAAAAAGATATATTTTTAAAGTAAGGATACGTATCATGTGACCTAAGTTCCCGTTACTTAAAGCAGTTTTTCATTTAAATTTTAATTTATATCTCGAATATAAATATATCCTTTAAAAGACACGCAAAAAAACCAAATAACATTTTTTTCTACAAGTGCTACTGAATATGACCGGAGTTTTAATTTTATATGAGTAAGCTCGAGTGGTTCTGAAGAGTTCCACTATGCATGTCCTGGCTTCGTCATCAGACCAGCTCAATAATACTATATTATTGTATTGTCGCTACCCGTATATGAATATCTGACAGGTTTCGGTATGATACAGTTGTTCCAAGTGGGCTAAGTTTATTTTCTTATATTTTATTACGTAGTTGTAACTCGACATAATAAAAACGTGTAAAAAAATATAATATATAAATAATAGAGAGGCCAGTCGTGGCGCAGGGGCACAAAGTGTGACTGTAAAATCGACTGGTTGTGTGTTCGATCCCCACTCGGGGAGCTGAAATATTTACTAAAATTTATATTTCCATTTCTTCGCTCTGGTGTCGAGGCAAAGCGTGGCATTGAGTTCTGCCACTCAACACGCAATGCCTGAAGAATTCGGCAGAAAGTGGGGAACGGAGTGTCTTGACACTAGGTTCCCTCTGCCTACCCTGCTGTGTGCGGGATAGTAATAAGTTATAGAACTACTGTTTCTTGTATCAGTCTTAGTTAGTATAAGTAAGTATAGCACGGCTAATGAGTCATGGCCGCCCTGAAGATAGCGTTCTGAACTTTTACGCATTGTTCACTCGGGAAGAAATAAATGAAAAGTAAGAGAAATCCTAAAATTAAATCTGCGCAGCTTACTCCAGGGCGGCTCGACTCTCGACCGTACTGTATATCCAGATTTATCCATTTTGTTGAGGTCGAAAGGTGATCAGAGCGTTGCCTGTCTGCTGTAGTTCAACAAACGTCTGAAATGTTCGAATCGATATAGAGATGCTTATACTACATCCTCGGCTTCATGCTTTTTCCGCATAGCGGGTTAGGCAGAGGGAACCTAGTGTTCAGCCACTTCATACTCTATTGTCCTACCGATTTCAAATGACGAAACTCAACGCTGCGCTTTGTCTTGCTACCAGATCAAATGAAAATAATTCGTTACCCCTAGTACGAATCGAATTCACAACCGCTACGTTCATAGTCAGACGCTGTGCCGTTGTGCCACAATGACCATAGATTACTTATAACCTACTAGGAAATATGAACCTATTATTAATTTGAATAAATATTATTTATCATATTTAAATATAATTACTAATTAGATACCATCGTGGCGCAAGGGCACAAGAGTGCGACTGTAAACGCGGTGGTTGTGGGTTCGATTGAAATATTTAATATGAACCCTGAATGAAATATTTAATATTTTCATTTCTTCGCAATTGGTGGTGAGGTAAAACGTGTTGTTAAGTTCCCTCAACACGCGATGCCTCCAGAAGAATTCTGCCTAAAATGGGGAACTAAAGTGTCTTAATGGCAGTGTTTTAATACTAGGCTCCCAGGTTCTCTGCTATGAATGTATGTTTACCTAAATAAAAAACCCTACTATGATGTTACAAACACAACTAGACTGGTGTCAAATGAAAGTTTAAAAAGAATGTTTCCTGCTTTTCTCACTTAACAGGGTAGGCAGAAGGAAACGTAGTGCTTAGACACTCCGTTTTGAGTTGGCATTTGTGAATCAGGAAAGACAGAACAAGGATCGAACCCACACTACGTCTATTATAATAAGTTGTAGACAAAACCACGTGTTTACGTACTACAGAGGCACATCTACTTTCGTTTTTACAATTGGCACTCTTTAGCGATTCACTTTCGTCATATATATATTAAAGTTTCTACGTACTTTGTTGTTAACCAAGTTAATAAAAAATAGGTTATGAGTTTGACTTATATGTATACAATATCTGATATTGGTGGAATTAGATAATATTTTAGTATGATGATCGGCTTAGGTTCCCAAGCACGCGTGCTAAATTAAGTGAGTGTATGTATGTATGTTTGTCTACAAATTTCAAAAATTAAAAGTCTTTTATTGATCTTCGATTTAAATGTAGTGTATTTTGAGTTAGGTCGGTACAATAGTTTTTGAGCTTTGGGTATCCATACATTTCTGTATAATATATGTAACTAGATTCAAGGTCTTGGTAGTTGTATATTTTTTATATATCTTCACGCTGTATCCCGCATATAGCTGGAAAGGCAGAAAAGACATAGTTTTAAAACACTCTCTTCTCCACCCGCTACCTTATTTTCGGGACATTGCGTGTGTAGTGACGATATGAAAGTAATTAATTTCCCCGAGAGGCATTAGCGTATTTAGAGATATTTTCTAGGGGGGGCTTGGATTTTAGCTTTGAACAGATATGTTCGTGTAAATGTTGTTTTTTGTTTTTAATTTTTCGGCGCAAATTTTGTTGTAAGTAAAATTTATGAAATGGGCATCAGGCTATTCTGGGGTGGGCACATACCTTTCCCACCCCCACCCCTCCTCCTCCGACGCCCATGGCGAGTGGGTATCAAGCCTATAACTGTGCTGCTGCGCCACGTTGGCCTCATTTGTTTTAATTACTATTTTAAGCTTCACGCTTTATCCCGCATATAGAAGGATATGCAGATAGAACGGAAACAAGGGTCAAAACACTCCATTCTCCACCTGTCCGTCTATTTCTATAATATTACGTGTTTAGAACAGCTGTTGTTGACATAACCTATGTGTCGCAATAATTGCACAATATTTAAAGGAAAGCTGCAATATTTAAATGACAGCGTAAATACTATGGTTGTGAGTTCGATTCACACCTGGGGTATGAATTATTTTCATTTCGTTGCTCTGGTAACAAGACAATGCGCGATGTTAATGTCTCTTTTGTGATGTGATATGATGTGTTGTTGTCTGTCCAGTCAACACACAATGTCTCAAACATTGGGCAGAGCGTGGGGAACGGGTGTCTTAACACTGCGTTTCGACCCACCTACCCTGCTACACGCGAGATACAGCGTGAAACTAAAACAGCTGTTGTTGACACTACTCAAGTGTCAAATGCAATAATTGTGCAATATTTAAATGGATAATAATAAGTGTCCAATATCGTATGTTTTAGAGTGAGTCATAACAAAGCAGGTCGTGTATTATATAGGCTAAGATTATATAGGCTAAAATTATATACTTACTAGTTACTACATAAGAGAAATAAAAATATATATAAAATAATATACAGACTGTTTTTGTCAGCACCACTTTAAATGAAACCACAGTTTTAACTACTCTATAAAAGCCTAATACAATTAAAAATACTGGTATAATTTTTTTCCAAAAATTAAAAAGGTTTTTTTTAAAAACAAATTTAATGCAAATTTAAGTGATATTCTCATGCATACCATTGTCAGAAATGGAACCACACGCATTATCTTTTAAAAAAAGAATCCTCAAAATCGGCTCACCCAGCCTAAAAGTACCGAGGTGACCTCAGCACGTAAAAAATACAGTGCAATTGAAACCCTCCTCCTTTTACATAAGTCGCTTAAAAAAGCCTGCAGGCCTATAGCAGGATAATCAAAGAAGCGTAGTGTTAAGGCTCTTTGTTTGATATGTAGATTGCTAGGTAGGAGGTATTAAATGTCAACAAATTAGAATATTTCTTAATAATATCAGAAATGGACAGATAGTCCATTTATCAAGGAAGGCATCACGATAATATTCGATTTAACCCACTATACCTTTAAAAGTTAGTTATCTTTCGCTATTACAGTGGGTCGTGTCATTTACGAGTGGTTATTTTTACTTGACAATGCGAGTAAATCCACTGGACAGAGTTGGTAATGAATTTAATTTCATAATTCAATCATAAGTTAATAGTTAATATATAACTATACAATATAAAATTTTACGTTTTTTTTATGTATTTCTGTCGTAAAAAACAACCTTGCT
The DNA here is from genome assembly GCA_013421005.1 of Heliconius erato x Heliconius himera. NCBI lineage: Eukaryota > Metazoa > Arthropoda > Insecta > Lepidoptera > Nymphalidae > Heliconius > Heliconius erato x Heliconius himera. The sequence goes on along the minus strand of JAATLQ010038565.1, from coordinate 86,879 downwards.
GTACCTTGACCGGTGGCGACCTTGCCGGTACAAATCATATATGCTCTAGAATGTTAGTTTGATCTGTGGTCAACGCCATCTGTATAGAACATGATGAAATTAAAAATGAAATTAGACAGAGCCTCTAATTTAGTGTGCCAAATATAATTGAGTATTTGTAGAATAATATAATAATATAATTAAGTATTTATAGTATCTCTATGAAACAAAGCACAAGTTATGTTTGTTCTTATTTTATTTGTTGTGACGTTTTAAATGTATCAATTAAAAATACATGTCTTTTTTAGCCAACAGCGCTGGCAACATTTTGTATGCCTAATTGTTTTTTTTTAATTATATTTTTTATTGTTTAGTAGAATAATAATTGTTGTTTACTATATTTGTCAAAGCAAATCTTTGTCTGTATTATACATTATATAAAAAAAAATACTTTAACAAACCCTTTAATTTCTTTTGCCTAATTAATTGCTAGTGAATTGTATTGTGTTTTTTCTGTTATTAGAAAAAAAATATTCGTAGTAATATAGTAAACGCCACCTGTCGACGAATAGTAGATACTACAAGTAATTGTAAAATTGATAAAGAGCCATCTGTGTAAGATTTTTGGTAACTTAAATTCTCGACTTTTCCTAAAGATGGCGGTGTAATACTTTATTATTTATACTTCTATACTAATACTAATATTATAAAGCTGAAGAATTTGGTTGACCGTGCTACTCTCAGAAACTACTGGTCCAAGTCGACAAAGTTTTTTTTTGTGTAGGATAGTCCATTTATCAAGGAAGGCATTAGAATATAATATATATTAAGAACATCAACGTCATGTTTCATATGTCTTACACCATTCATAGTTATTTCGGTTTGACTACGCGGGCGAAGTCGCGGTAAAAAATTAGTCTTTTTATATACTTATTGAATTAAATTGATCATCGGTAATACTGTGGGGTTTCTTTTTTATGAATAAAGTCTTATAGATACTGATATCCCTGTTTTCACACGATTCCTTCTACTTACCTACCTGCAATACGCGGGCAATAAGGGATATATTCGTATGTATTTATATCTATGTAAATAATATTGAGTGGTGTAGGGGACAAGCATTCGAATATAGACACGATGGTTTTGGGTTTGAATCCTACTTTAAATATTTAATACTTTCTTTTCTTCGATATGGTAACGAGATAAAATTCCGTTACTCAACACGCAATGCCTCAAGAATTCAGCTGAAATTGGAGAACGGGAGTGTTTTAACACTAGATTCCCAGGTTCCCTCTGCTCTGTTTCGTGCAAGATGAAGTGCAGCATGAAGCTAAAGAAGTATAAAAAACTGACGAACAACACACAGTCGTAACTACCGACGAACACACAGACGAACGCTGAAATTTAGCTTGGTTTCTTGGAGAGTGTACGAGAGAACTAAGAGAGAGCCATAGAATTCCTAGATGAGCGGGACTTACTACTAATATTATATTTATAAGATTATATTTATAATTTGAGGCCGGTCGTGGCGCAGCGGCACGAGGTGTGACTGGGTTCGATCCCCACTCGAGGAGATGAAATATTTACCTAAATTTATATTTCCATTTCTTTGCTCTGGTGTTGAGGCAAAGGGCGGCGTTGAGCCTCCAGAACTCGGCAGAAAATGGGGAGCGGAGTGTACAAAAATTCCTCTGCCTACCCTGTTGTGTGCGGGATACAGCGTGAAACTGATTTATTTATTTATATTTATAATATTAGTTTGTGAGGATTGATGTTTATTCCACTTTTACGCAAAAACTTCTGAACGCTACTTATACATCAGAATAACAATAATTTATGTAAACATTTAGTATGATTTGGCTATAATATTGCAACAATGATAAACGGACGAAGCCGCGTTTGGTCGCGTTTGATAGTTACCCATAGTAATATATATGAATAACTTTTTCTTTTTTCTAGGATATGGATCTGATCGAGGTGCTGTGGAAGCAAGATGTGGATATGGGTTTCTCCCTCGAGGATCCTATGCAGCCGGTATGACCCTTTTACCTATTACATATATGACTTTACATATTACGTATTATTACGATGCTTGTGGGTTCGATTTCCACTTGATGAAAAAACAAAAAAAAAAAACATTTCCAGCTCTGGAAACTAGACTAAGCTCGGTGTAAAGGTCCGCCCCTGAACACGCAATATCGAATAAAAATTGGCCGACAGATGAAGCCATCTTATGCTTACCTAAAATTTTGTAAAATTTTTTAAAGACAATAGTACTGAAGGCTTCCTCAGCTTTTGATTTTTAGGTAGCGACGTGTAGGATGAACGTATATTTGTCGATATTATGTAAATATATAAGTATATACATATTAAGAAATAGTATAACGGCCGAATTAATTTTCTTTATTTATTTATTTCTTTATTTGTACACCACTTACATAAAATACACATAAAAAAAACAGAAAAGAAAACAAATGTACAAAAAGGTGGCCTTATGGCTAAGTAGCCATCTCTTCCAGACAACCTTTAGGGCGAAAAGAAACTGTTAAATTAATATTCTTTTTTGCATAAATAATAATTAAATTATTCATATTATCAAGTAATTTATACTTTCCTTAGTACGTAACATAAGAGTAAATCACGACAATTTTTTTTTTTTAACAAAATGTATACTTTTTGCAAGGTTTTTTTTAATCCTTCATTTTACCTAGTAGTCTAGTAATACTAAATATTGAGTTGAGTTACGCCACCCAAAACGTAATAATCTTACCGCTAGCTTCTCCTATCTTGCTAAATGCGTGATAAAGCGTGAAGCTACATCAAACTTTATATCAACAGGAGGGTCCTCATGCCACCAAAGTGGAACTAGACGACCAGATTGATAAGGAACTTAAGCTGGCCGAAGAGAAGATACAGAAGAAGAAAGAAGAAACCGAGAAGATAGAAAAAGTGAAGGCTTCTCTTCTAGAACCAGAAAAAGAGGTATTTTTAAAATGTATATTTTGTTTTGTTAAAGTTTTGAATTCTAGGAAAAAAACTACGTATTGCAATTTCAGATATCTGTTATGCATTTAAAATTGTAGTAAGTTGAGGCCGTCGCGTCGCAGCGGAACAGCGTAGAACTGTTTTGGGTTCGATTCCCACTCGGGTGAAAGGCAAAATGTGGCGTTATGTTCCGTCACTCAACAGGCAATATCTCGAAATTAGGTCGGCGCATCGGGAATGGGTTGGGTTCCCTCGGCCTTCCCTGCTATTTGCGGGAAATAGCGTGAAGCTGCTAAAACATTTTTGTTTTCTATTTAACAGGATGATCCTTGGGCCGGCCTCTCCTACACTGTTGATACTGAAACTGGTGAGTACTTTTTATATAAATAGTTCTAGATTTAAAAAAAAAGATTTTTTCATCTTAAATCATAATTTGGTGTGTAATAATATTCTTTTAATTTAACAAGTGGAGTCCTAATGGCAACTAAGGAGAGTTAGGATTTTTAAACTATTTTTTAATAATGTACGAGTTTAAGTATTTTTTTTCAGTAAACGTATTATAATTTTATAGCTGGATTTGAACGCCTTTTGTTTACCGTCCAAAGCTCTTACCACTAAGCCTACTACTTACATCAATGTGTAATAATCGTGAAAATCAAAGGTCTTACTAAGTAGTTTTCTCGTAGTAGTTACTTTTAAAACTTGAAAAAAATATCATTTTTTTCTTTCATTACAATTAATAAATAAATAAATTGGTTATTTATATATATAAGTTATAACTTTAAAATTTAGAACTCACTACCACTACTTTTAGTAGGCGTTACTAAAAAACACTAATTTCAATACCCCTATATATTATTAGTGATATCGCACAACCTCGTAATACAAAGTACATAAGGGTTGAACCCTTATGTAACTTTAGCCCTCTTATACTATAATATGACTACTTCCTGAGTCTGCACGCGTATATTTATACTAATTTAGTTGATTTTGTATAAGACTTAACGAAAAATGTTGGAAAATATTCGAAATTTTATATCCTACTAATGTAATAATTGTGAAAGTTTGTTACTTTTTCAAGCAAATATACTGAACAGATTTATGTGAAATTTTACCAAAATAATAATGCTTATACCTACAACAGAATAACACATGGACTACAATTTATATAATTTGGCTTTAATATAAGAAATATATTTAAGCGGCCGAAGCCGTGGGTTGGTCACTAGCTTTATTTCAATATTTACCAAAGTGCATAATAACAAAATCGATATAATATCGATATCGATATATATATTATTGATATCGCATAGTCCTCTCATACGAAGCCGCGGGTGCTGGCTAGTATATCGAAGTTAAAATGCTACGTCATGAGACAAATGTTTTGGACCGCTAGGGGGTAACCAACCCTTGATTTGAATATTTTTTTCCATTTCTTTCATATTTTTTATTTTTTTTATAGGTACTTTATGTATGTATGTTGTATACACATATGTTTGATGTTTTTGATTTAGTTTTTTCCTTATTGTTAATTGATTTTATGATGGATGCGAATCTATTAATAACATTAAAAGGAAGAAAAGTATTATTAATATTATTAATTTCAGGCAGAGATTACTTAGCATAGAGACTCAGTTTCCCACTAAACCATGAAATGAAATCTATATATATATAAACTCTTCCGTTACTGAGTGACTGACAGAAAACACATAATCACACCTACTGGACTTCAAAAATTTACTTTTGCCATGTAGATTTCTAGAGTAGTATAAGGGAGGCACTAGGAGTAGGATTTTCCGAAACTATTCTCACTTTTGTCCATTTTACATCTTGCAAAACCGAGATGCGGGCAGCGTCTAGTAATTTAAATATAACTTCTTCAAGTTAGAATCGAACCCATAACCTTCAGGTATTTCTACTATATAAAAAACGAGCGGGAATTGAATCCACACTCGTCACAATATAACTGACATCTTTATATTATGTTATTTAAAAGCAGATGTATATAATACTTTATAAAACCATTAACTGACAATAGAAGTTTTATTATTCAATATATCCATAATATCACCAATTTTAAAAAGGAAAAAATTGTTAGGCTTGTTCTCTTTCTGCGGTGGATAGGTTCTGTAGGTTATTTTCTGGTATTATTTAGTTTCTAGTATCTAGAAATTTTATCTAGGAGGGACCCGACTTTAAATTAAAGTACTGAAGTAGAAACTGATTCTTCTGACTGGACTTTTCAGTTTTATTTCTCAGACTTGGTTTTTGTTAGTAAAAATCTTGGGTGGGCTTCATAGTATTCTGTGGTCGGCACAGATCATCTAGGGTTGGCATGGGAAATTCTCTCTGAGTGCTTTCATATAGAAACAAATGAGCCTACTTGCAACATTTCAACATTCATCGTTCTTTGGCCTGTACATTGTCTGTCATATATTTATATATTTTCTAATGGTCATTCCAATGCGGTACCCCAAAAAACTGTTCAAAGTATTAATCATAAGAACACAGGCCGCTGCGATGACTTGACGAAAAGTTAAAATTCTTTTTAAAAATTTTGTATGCGCCTGTCATTCGGTGCCGAAGACCAGTTTACTCGGGACTCTAAATGAAATTGATAATTTTATAAGGATTTTAATGAAAAATGTGGAGAAGGGAGTGTTCTATCACTAAATAGATTTTGCCAGAAGGTATTGACAGCATGACACATCCTGAGTGCGATAGGTAACTATTTAGTATGGCCGCAGGTACGATGAATTATATTGATTAACGTAATATTACGATGTTTTTTTTAGGTTCACGCTGTTTCCCGAACATAGTAGGGAAGTCTTGTGTAGTAGATATATGGACTATCCCAATACAAATATTTTTTCAAATTGAACAACTAGTTTCTGAGATTAGGTCAGCTAAACGCATACTTGAGCTCTTAAGTTATTATAACGATCAAATTCTATAATTATCACAATCAGAGTAGATAGAAAGAAAGAGAGAAATACCGACCCATGTAAATTGTAACTTTATGAGACTTTAGAGAAGAATTTGCTAGTGGTATTTCAATATATAATTAAAAGTTCAAAAGCCCATTGAGTTGGTGCATTCGGAAGCGAATGACATGATGATTTTGAATATAGACATTTTTGAAAAAGTCGGTAGCGTTAAACTTCGCCAAACAACATAAACACTTTTTATTCATACGTTCTAAATCTACTGACGCGATGTCTAAAATATAGGTACGTATGTAGGTATGTAAACAGATTCTTAATCTGGTGTAGACAAATAAAAATAAATAAACAAATCAGCTTCACACTCTAGCCCGCACACTGCAGGGTAGGCAGAGGGAACCTAGTGTTAAGACACTCCGTTCCCCACTTTCTGTAGAATTCTGGAGGCATTGCGTATTGAGTGGCAGAATTCAACGCCGCGTTTGTTACATATTACTTATAACATTAAAATGTTCTATATGGTTCAGTATGGTCCTTCTAAAGCAATTTTTGCGACTTACCTATCGCAGCTCAACTTAAAAAGTTAGAGTTCAATTTAAACTGGCTCAACTCAACTTTATTATAACCGCCGCAAACGTGTCGTCCTCGAAATTTCAAAGATAATCGACTTATTGTCTTTTTTTTTCCTCCTTTTTACAACTAAGGATACCTACATGTGAAATGGGTTTCTTATTAAAGTTATATAAAAATGAAATTATATATCATCGTTCGAGTCTTCAATTATTATGAAGGTTGCACCTGGTTCAATTTTACTTATGATTGTTTTTCGTTTGTTATTTTTTTTAGTTTCACTCTGTAGGATATGAATTTTTGAATTTAACAGACGAAGTTGATGGGATACAGTACATAGCAGGGAGGGCAAAGGGAACTAGGAGACCTAGTGTTTGACATTACGTTCCCATTGAAATACTTCCGCTCCCCAGTTTCCGCCCAATTCTTGAAATATAGCGTGTTGTAAAATATTAAATATTTCACACCCCAAAGTGGGAATCGAACCCACAACCGTTAAGTTTATTGTAGCACGCTTGTTCCCTTTGGCCGCGATGGTCTCGTTTGTATTTATTCGTTTTTTCTTTTTTAGTTGAATCGTATTCGATTGTAGAGTACGGTCACGGAGTCGTGGCCGCCATGAATGTAACTAATATGAGTTTAGGATTTCTTCTTAACTTTGATTATTTTCTTCCGGAGTGAACAATGCACAAAAGCTCACAAAACCTATCTTCAGGGTGGTCACGACTGTTCGACATCATCATCGAGCTGGTTTGATAATGAAGCCAGGACCTGAATAGTGTAACTCTTCAGAGTTTTCTAGTAAACTTTAGGTTCATTTATTGCTCCGAACACATTCTATAGCACTTGTTGTAGAAAAAAGTGTTTCTAGTTTTTTTAAACTCTATATAGTAAACATTTTACGATCGCCTAATAAAAATTTGACTCAAATCTTTTAAGTTATTTTTGTAGTAGGTATCTTTCTGTATCGAGATTAGGGAACCTCGAATTTGGACTCGAACACGCTACTATCCCCTTTTAACTAAATTCCTGACTCTCCACCACTGTACCACACCGTGTCTACTGACATCTAACAATAGGTACTTCCTACAATCCATTTCAATAATAGCTACCATGACAAACCCCGTGATTAATGGTACACTGACGTCTCAATCCCATGAGATTGCGTTCATTAATAATGTTTATTGTATACAAAAACATACATACATACATACATACGATTATTATTATATATAATGTATACATTAAAAGGGAATAGGGGAATCGGTCTATACAAAGCAACTTGCTCGAATCTATGATTTTTGTTGCAGTTGAACAACTATTTTTAAGTGTTTTTTGACTGTTTGAGAAGGTTGTAGTTGCGATTGGATTGGATTGATGTTGTTGAGATGCAGCGTTGAGTTTCGCCACTCAATACTCTATGCAATGTGATCTGGTAACGAGGCAAAGGACGGCGTTGAGTTCGGCCACTCGATACGCAATGCTTTTCTTTTCTTTACTGTGCGGCGGGAAGTGTCTTAATGGGAACAAAGTGTCTTAACAATGCGTCTCCAGGTTTCATTTACTCCTTCTCTGCTATGTGCGGGATACAGCGTGAAACAAAATAAAATACACCATGTCTCGAACTCGGGGAGTGAAGTATGTAGTGTCATATCGGGTTCCTTCTGCCTACTTCGATATGCGATATATAGTGCAATACAATATATGTACTTAGGTAATGGATAGATATTCAATTGATTTTGTTCTGACAGACGTAACTACTGATCTTAGAAATCTTAAGTTAGGGGAGCACTAGGAAAGCAAAGCTCGAAATTCAATGGAACGAAGAAGAGAAAAGAACGGGAAAATACAGGATTTTCCATTTTACGTCTTAAAGTCCACACAAAGTTGCGAATGACGATTAGTTTAATAATTATGAAATTATGGCTTTTCTCAGGGAGCCATCTTGGTTCGATACGATATGTTTAAACTCTACATTTTAAAATTATTTATTTTCCCTGTTCTAGTAAGAGAAAATGAGTAGAAAAGACTTTTCTGATTGTTAACGCGGCAGTTTTGTTAGATACAGCGAGAAACTAAAAAAAAATCAGTTAACTTTGCCATGCGAAAAATTTGTGCGCGAAATTCTTTCTTTCCCAAAGTATATATGGAAATTTATAATGGTTTCTTATTCTTCTATACTATAATAACAACTAGTAGTACAAAGTTACAACTAGGAACCCATGTAGGCGGGTGCATTGAACTTCGTTGTTGTGATGATTATCAATTTCCTACGAACTGTTACATCATCGTGAGTTAAATGAAAAAAATGCTTGTTAACAGTGAAAATACAACAAATTGTTGTAAATAACTATAGGTAGCGAAACACGTGTTTTTCATAGTAGAAGTAGGTGAGGTAGGTATAGATAGAGAAGGTAGTGTTGAGACAATCCATTTCCTATTTTTTTTGTCTGTCTTAAGATAGCTGTTTTATGGCTACTACCCATATACTTCTGTACTAATAGGATAAGGCTGAAGAGGTTTTTTAGTTAAACGCACCAATCTCAGGAACTACTCTTTTCACTTGAAAAAATCTTTTTGTGTTGTATAGTACATTTATTGAAGAAGACCATGGGATATATTACATCACGCTACGACCAATAGAAGTGAAGTGTCAATAAAAAAAAATAGCAACAACAGGAGATAGTTTCTCTCGTTCCCGTTTCCGTTTTCATTTGCCCATGTGAGTAAGACCACATGTACGGAAATCAGGCCCATATTCTTAAATCACTCTCAACTCTGAGATCAATCTCGAGATGCCGTTTTCGTTTTTAGATTATTAAAACGGCATCTCAAGATCGGTGTCCTAGTTGTAAGCGATTTATAAATACGACCCTTAATTTCCAATACTCAGATTAGAGATGCTTATATCTGCAACCTTATACAGGTTTTTTGTGAAATAGACACTAAAGTGAAGTTCCGTCTCCACTTTTTGATCATTTTAGAGACGTTGCCTATTGAGTGGCGTAACCCAACACTGCACTTTGATGAATAACTTAATGGATCGTTTTTATTAGTTGTAAATTGTAATTCTTCGATAAAATCTACAAGACTTTAGGAAGCATGTCGCTACAACCGACTTGAGAGGCAGTTTTGATGAAAAGTGCCGGCAATATACTCACTCAACAATTTGTTTTTTAATATAAAAGGTTTTTAATACAATATTGCCACGGTAGCCCCCTGGTTATTCCGTTACTCCAAAATTAAATTAAGAGTGGAAAATGGAATGACTCAACATACGGAACTCTCCGCCTACTCAGCTATTTATATATTGTATTTTTTTAATATAATTTTAACTAAACACTACAGACACATGGTCCGTACTTTTTTAACTTTTTCGTTATTATCAGCTAATCAACAGTATATTTATTTGCCACTTAAACTAGGCTTATTACTAGAGATAATTATTTAGATATTTAATCCCTAAGAAAGTCCAGGTATTTTTAGATTGATTGCCTTTTTGTAAACATTTCACTTATTATCAATTAACTTAATATCTATTACAATTTTACAACTTATATATAGTTTATTTATTGTATTTTATATCTCTACATTTCAATAGAGATGTTCGAAATTGTAATGTGATCATCATTACAATTTCATACATCGCTATTTTCTTTACTGCAATTATTTTCACCTTTTTTTTTTTTAAGTAAATTATTTTCGTGGTAAAGTTTAAAATGTCAACTCAATAATGTTCAATTGTATTGTAACGAGCCATTTTGTTCTTTAAAATTTAAATTTCTATTTATTGGAGGTTTAATTCGCGTACGAGATATGATGTCCAGGATTGTATTAACTGATTTTCGAAATTTATCTGATCGCATTGGGGAAATTATGTAGGTACCTACTTATATTTTGTAAATTACAATTCAGAATAAATATAAGTTTTTTTAGCTTCACGCCGTATCTTGCCCATAGTAGAGTGAGCAGAGGGTACCTAGTATTAAAGACACTCCACAAGCACCGCCAAAATTTTCGAGATATTACGTGTTTAGTGGCAGAACTTTAACACACAAAAATGTACACTGCTATATAATGTAGGAACCTATGACCCTTGGCTTAAATTTACCCAATAACCAGTCAACCAACAAGTAAATTCCCCATATCGGTAGCAAAATGGCGTTCCCCCAAGTTTCATTAAAATAAAACACCAGACCATTTATAAAAGGAAAAAGATTAATGCCTCCACACAATACGTAATAAATTAAAAGCAATGTAGAATCCAATATGGTGGCCGCCATTTTGCCTCCTTCTGCCATACCATTGGTCGTTTTGTTTAATCAATACAGACCATCTCAGTACTAAAACGTTTCATCTCAAGCTTCTCATCCATAATGGCCTAAGAATTAGACTTATATTCGTCTAACAATCGTTCATTTGTATGCTTATAGGTTTTGTCGAACGATTCTGGGTCGTATTTTATGTATGTAGAGTTCTAATTTGTGTGATTTGTATGGATTGTTGTATGGACAATACAATATTGGATCGTATTTCCAGGAAATAAAGTGCGATTTGTATTAAATTTGGGTGAAATAAGGGTGTTTCTTGTTAGAATAGGGTTGGAGGTGGTAAAAACAGCTCTACATTCTATATACAGGGGTTACTTTTGTGTGGATGATTTTCAGGTGTATTTCTATGGTGGTTAATGAATTTGGTTGTTTTTGAGTGTTGGATTTTGGACTTTATATATTGTAGTTAAGGATGAATTTATCTTGGTATGTTTTAATAGATTTTTAGGGCATATCTACATTAGAGGGATTGTTTTTGTGTTTTTCGTTTTAATTTGGTTTCTATATTAGGGATAATTTGATGAGTTTCTTAGACAAAAATATTTTTGAAAAGTGATGAATTAAAAAAGTAATTTAAAAATTTTGTGTTTGGAATAGTTGAGCAAATTCACCTAATAGTCTACAAACAATATCAAATTTAAATGTATTATTTACATTTTATGAATAAATAACGATATCTAACATCAATCGTGTGACTTCTAAAGATTCTTCGCATTTATATCTGTTGCTAAATACTATTGTCTTAATACTAGGTTCAATCTGCCTACCCTCATCTTCTTCTGTCTGTCATTAGTCCCGGCCTTTGTTACCAGGGTCTGCGATCGACTCACTCTATTCTACTTTGCTCTATCTTCAGCATCCTTAGTGGTTGCTCAATTGGTTCTCATATCCTGCAACACGACACCCACCCATCGATTTCTTGGGTGATATAAAAAAGCACTTTCTTCTAATATATGTTTGGTACAGCTTAAAGCTATTTTTTTTCCCATTTCCTAAGATGTAATTGTTACACTGTAATACCTAATTGCCCAAAATTTTTAGATTCTATTTTCACTATATTTTTTACTATTAATAAGCAAATTATTACCTAAAATCACCCTTTTTGATAAGGTACACTGTAAATATAGATAAAGCTCAGTAGTGAGTTTCGCCACTCATATTGCGATTTCTTAATATGCTACTAATGTAAAACTGAGTGTCTTATCACTAAGTTCCTTCTACTTATTGAGATATACGAGATAAAGCGTGAAGATAGAATTATTAAACCGCCAAGTCCCTCTTATGTGAAACATACTTTACAACCAGCAGGATATCACAAAAACAGCGATTCTATTAATCTTCCCTTTTGTTCTGGATCTTATTACTTTTTTATCAATACTAGGATTGTTTTTTGGATTTTCTTATTAATATTATATATTTTATATAGGGGAACTGCAGGTAAGATGGGACACTTAAGAAAAAATCTGTCTTAAACAAAGAATTATAGCTTTATTTAGGATATTTTTATAAAGAATCACTTATTATTAATCAGTCTTCAATATTTCTTATACAGACTTTGAATCAAATTACAAATTCTGAAGATATTGGGTGATTTCCAAAATCTTCATTTGGTCCATTATGCCCACATAAGCAGGCAAAATGGACTACACGTAAGGGCAAAATGGACCTAATGCATGAAAAGGAAAAAATAATAGGAACTTAATCACACAACATAAAACAGTTTTCGCATACAAATTTTGTCTCTGCATGGTCATCATCGACACAACTGTAATGAGTCCAGAAACCACAAATAGGGCACTGCACCCAGCCTTCATTGGATTCAGAATATAGATGGGAACAATAGAAACATTCTGTATCTTCATTTTCTTCGTCAGACGTAGAATCTTTTCTGTTTCTCTTCTTGGTGTTTATTCTTTTTGTTCCTGATTTCTGAGCATTTCCTTTTGTTGTATTCTTTTTAGTTTTAATTTCTAAGTTAAGATTCTTTTTCACTTTATT
>JAATLQ010038565.1:0-73974 GCA_013421005.1 Heliconius erato x Heliconius himera | reverse complement strand
ATAATTTAAATGATTATCATTTATTTGATTTTTCAAACGCACTTTATCGCGCGGTAACACTGAAATATTAGCACCTGTGTCTATTAAAAAACTTAACCCACTATATTTGTCCTTAACGCTTAGGCGGTGATTCGGATGACCTGTACAGCTGCACACCGCGGCGCACTGCACGGCATTTAGTTTCCCGACTCTCCTTCCTTCCATGCACACGGGTGGATGCATTTGTGTGCCTTTTCCTTATACCGGTAATGGTAAAAACATAACCAATCAGCGCCTTTGGTACGGCGCGGAGTATGGTTTCGACGAACTCGCGACCTTGAACGCATGCGTCTTCCATTCCGACTCTTCGATCTCGACCTGGACAACGACATCTGATCTAAACGCTTATTAATTTTGGCGATCTCCGCTATGATTGAGTCGTTACTGGAACCTGACTCCACCGTTGCTACATTTACGGGGCTAATAGTCTCCATAACTTTATCGGCAATTGAGGCCAAAATACTCAAGTCCTTGGTGTCGGTTACCACTAGGACAGCACGGACTGACGCTGGTAAATGGTTCTGCCACAGAATATTGAGTGTTTCATTGTTTACCTTGTCCCTTGCAAGCTCACGCATTCGGCGCAGAAGCTGAGACGGCTTCTGATCCCCAAGCTCCATTTCGCCCATGAGCTTTTGTATTTGTCGAGTTTCAGACTCCTCGTAAATGGCAAGTAAAGTTGTTTTGAGCAACTCATATTTGCCCTCCGCTGGTGGTTTAACCAAAATATCGGTAACCTGCTGTACCACGTGTTTGCCGAGCTTCGCAATAACCAGATGATATTTAGCTGCATCCGACAATTTTTGATTGTAAAGCACAGACTCAGCTTGTATAAACCACGTGCGAGGTTGGTCCTCCCAAAAATCAGGGATACGCGAAGTCACTGTTATTTGAGCCACTTCCGTTTCACGCGTGTCTTCCGTCATTGTTCAAAATATTTAGTTATGTTCACTTTAAAAGTCAAAGTTAAAAAGTAAAATGCACAAAAAGTTTGCAATTAAAAGTACACATATAAATCACGTCGGCGTCACCACTGTACCGGTGGGTGCATAAATGAAAACACGTATGTGCATTAAATAATTATATTTTACACGTCTGCGTAAACGGACACACGCGGAAGGACTGATTTATAAAATGTGGTTCTGTTGTCTCGAACCTTTACATATTGTTTAAATACTTCACATGTAAAAACACCCAAAATTATATTTTTTTTTTTGTGAAATTAAAAAATATTAGGTATTCCCATCCTATACATGTCAACTCCTATCCTATCCTACTAATTAAAATTAGATGAATAATATAGTTTATTTATAACGATAATACATAGGCTATAAATTTATGAAAAAAATGTTTCCTATTCAAACATATTACAAATGTATCGAGTATGAGAATAATATATTTAACTACATAATTCTGTATCAATTTTTATGTGATGAAGTAAAAAAACTATCGGCCAAAGGCAATGTTTATTTTATTTTGCTTTTTTTAACCACATCCCACGTAAAACGGTATCCCTAAGACTAAACTATGTAATAGGCTCCACCACAGTATTTTACCCAACGGCATTTTTTTACAGAATATGAAGACAGAAACCTTTCAGTTTCCTCCAATTAAAAACCCTTAAAAGACGCCTTCACTAAAAGTAATATAAGATAGCCCTAGATGAAATGGGCAGGTAGATTATGTTAGTGATTTTGACGTTTTAACGGAGTGGTGGAAACACTGTCGCACATAGAAACATTATATACATATTATTTAATAATAATTTAATAATTACAGTTTAAGCAAATTCTTTTCTTTTTATAATCTATTGGTTATTTATTGTGTAATATCAACTAATGAGGCCACTATATATTAAAAGAATTACCTTTAATTCTATTAATAAAGACAAGGGAAGGTTCATGATTTAAATAAATATTAGAATTAATTTAATTTCTTAGTTATAACTAACTAATATGAATATTTTCGAAAAATTATTCAAAGAGTGTTAGAAAATGGGTCAAAAAGACTTCCGTACCAATTTCATTACTGTAGGTAAATTGGGAAAAGGAAGTACAACTTACTTAAATTGGAAAACTTAAGTATGCGGACATATGTACTCATTTTGTATGCAATGAACTACAAATATAAGTTTGTAATTATTTTTTTCTATGACATATAAGTATTTGATACAAATTTCAGCTTGATATCTCCACGTGTTTCTGAGAAAAAGGGTTTTGACAGACGGACGGATGGACGGACAACAATTTGATCCTATAAGGGTTCCGTTTTTTTCTTTAGAGGTACGGAACCCTAAAAAATAACCAAATTACTGTACATTTTATTACACTTTTTACATATTTTTGTCTTTATCGTGTATTTTTTATCAAGAATGAGAATAAACATTTCTTAATATGTTTTATTTTCTTTTTTTAGCTTCACGCTGTATCTCGTATGTAGCAGGATAGCCAGAGAGAGCCTAGTATTAAGACACTCCGCTCCCCACCTTCCGCCGAATTCTGGAAGCATTGCCTATTAAGTGGTGGATTTCAACGCCGCGCTTTACAGCGACAAGACACCAGAGCGAAGACATGATAATATTAAATATTTCATTTCCTCGAGTGGGAAATCGAACCCACGACCCGTCGCGTTCAGTTACACGCTTGTACCCCTGAGCCACGACTGGCCTCGTGGATTAATATAAGTTTCTATTATTAAATAAGTTCTCCAAATAAGTTTGTATTATTAAAACGATACTTTCAATATTATACGTGTTACTAGCGCCTTAGCGATAACCTTAATAACCAATACTCATTTCATACATTGTATTCTTATCGAGGTACTTTTAATTAAACACAGAATTGGTGATTTCTATTACAGTGGTATTAATGTTGAAATATTAACGTTAATGTTGAAATATTTATTTACATTTATATTTTCATTTCTTCGCTGTGGTGTCGAGGCAAATTGTGGCGTTGAGTTCAGCCACTCAGCACGCAATGCCTCCAGAATTCGTCGGAAAGTGGGGAACGGAGTGTCTTAACACTAGGTTCCCTCTGCCTACCCTGCAGTGTGCGGGATACAGCGAAGAGCGTGAAGCTGAAGCTGGTATTAATGTCGCCAGTCAACTTTATGTGTGTAATAAACGGGAGTAGGGTATTCGATATTTTATTCCTAAGCTCCACACTTTAAACACTAGACCAAAACTTTTGAGAAGGGTTCCTCTAGCCTCCCTGCATTCATTTTTGCTGTTATATAGATTCTCCTCTTTCAATAGAGACGAAGTTGTGTAAAAGATTATATAAAAATAATTTTTCGTAATTAATAAAATTATTTTTTTTTAATATTGTAACATAATTATATATATATATATATACTAACCTTCTGCCGCGACTCTGCCTAGTACTGCCAGAGGGTGGCTCAATCTGTAAAACGTTATTGCATTAATAAATAATAAAACAAAAAAAAATCGCAACATTGCCTTGCAAAAAAAAATTAAAAACACTAACTAATAAAAATGTGAGTAAAAATTAAGTTCAAAAACTTAAGCAACCCGTAACCTTCGCCTTCCCCACACTATTTATTCATTATTATAATTGTAAAGCGATTTTTGATATATCTTTCCAAAATGCCTTATATTATATTTAAAAATACCCGCGCCCATGATTTTCATGAAGATTAGAATGAATTTAATTTGCAATAAAAACATTTACTTATGCTATTTATATTTAAATATAAATACATTAAAATAAACCTATATAAGATTTCTTAAAAGATATACATATTTCTTTTTCTTTTATTTCAATCTTATTATTATAAGAATTTGCTTAGTTTTTTTTCTATAAATCGCATAAGTATCAATATTGTTAGGTTTAATATCGTCGCATAGCTCAATTGATGACAGAAACAAAAATATATGAAAACGTAAAATGATTAACGCATTATTTAAAGCTTTTTTAAATTAATTTATTGTTTAAATATCAAATATGTTGTAATATTAAAAATTTATAAGAACCAAAAGCGAAAATTATTTCTTTTATATATTTTAGTACGTTGTCGGAGTAAACAGAATTCTACCAATCTAGTTACGCGACGACATGATTGAGGACAAAAATTTATAAATAAAAAAAAACAAGAGATATTTTTTTATACCTGCTGTATCTACCATATAGCAGGGTACATAGAGGGGATCTAGTCTTAAAACACTTAAGACATTGCGTGTTGAGTGGCGGAACCTAACGCCGCGGTTTTTCTACTTACCAAAGCAAAGAAATGTAAATAGCTCACTCCTCCGAGTGGAAATCGAACTCACACCACAATAATATTTATGAATAAATATTCATAAAGAAAGCAATTTAAAATAAAAAAAAAACTTTTGTCCCCAATATTGATAAACAAAACAAAAAATCCAAAAGCCATGCTTAAAGCGTCTGCATAGAGAAGATTGGCTGGTCTTTATAGTACTATGGAGCACTATAACACTGCCATTTTAAATAGTTATCAACTACCTTCCAAATTTTTAAACCAAAAGTTTAACATTTAAATTCGGGCGTGTTGTATAGATCGACCAATCTTTACTAAATAGACACTATAATCAACCTGGTAAACGAGAGGTCTTTGGTGTATTTGACACATCACCTCGTTGGTAGCGCACGCCTCTGCTAACGTACCGGCGGGCGGGGCCGGGTCCTCGTCGGGGTAGCTGGGTTGCTCCTATGGTCACAATCCAATATTCAACACAAGGTTTAAGGTTGCATTGGGGTGGAGAATTTCCGAAAATCGTGGAAAATGTTAAGGAATATGTGGACAATCTCAAGAGAATGTGAGGAGACATAGGGTTAGTGGGCTGTAAAAATGAATTCTGCCAAAATTTACCGAAATTTGGGAAGAAATAATGTTGTAGGGAAAAACAAGGACTTTTTTAACTTCATGCAGTAACCTGCACATAGCAGGACAGGCCAGAGGAAACATGGCAGCCCAGTGTTAAGACACCCCCATTTTCCGACGCAATCTGGAGGCATTGGGATGATGGAACACAACATACATACACAAATAAAGAAAAACCAGAAATTTACTACTACTAGTACTAACCCAGAAGGTATTAACAATTAATGTATAAATTGAAATTTTTATAAAGAAGCCTTTTGTTAACAAGCTGAAGAATCACAAGTTTTCCTATTTCTTTTGTTGGCCAAAAAATGCCCAAATTTTAACAAACTTAACATATTATCACTCTCTCTGGTTTCAAATATTGAGTTTTATGTGCCGTAATTTTTATTAATGTAATATTATTTATTATAAACTTATTGTTGTGACTATCACAAAAAAATTGGTTTGTTAACCACAATGTTTTACTGATAACAAAATACTTGTTGGACCTAATATGTTGTTCATATATACTATAGGTATTAAAACTTAACACAACCTCATTCAAAAATTCCTATCATTGCAAGTCATTGATTTAAAAAAGGCCGTCGTGGCGTAGTGGCACAATGGTGTGATAGTAACGCGACGGTTGTGGGTTTGATCCCCAGTGGAGGGCATGAATTATCATTTATAAATATTTTCATTTCTTCGCTCTAGCTCTAAGACAAAGACCGAGACGAAGCCCAACGTTGAGTTCCACCACTCAACACGCAATGACCCAAAAAAATTGGCGGAAAGTTGAGAACGGAGTGTCTTAACACTAGGTTCCCTCTGCCTACCCTGCTGTGTGCGGGATACAGCGTAAAGCTGATTTTTAATTTAAAAAAAAAGGTTAAATATATTAAGTTTTTATTCTCAAAGTAATGTTATTTTTAAATGAAACCTTGCAGTATTCAAGATACTCTAGTTAATAAACCTAACAACAGATATCACATAAATGAACATGATATTCTCAAAGAATCCGAGATGAGGCGCTATAATACTATCTCAAATTAAGATAATATTTTTAGAATATTAGTAATTATATACCTGAATCAAATGTCATTGTTTTCAATATAGAGCAATGTAATACGAGCGCAGGACATTAGCCGATTCAAAGTAACATTATCTAAAAAAAAACTATATTTTAATGTAAACGCGACTGTTGTAAGTTCTCTCTTCTCTTCTCTCTTCCACTCGGGAGAGTAAAATATTTAATATTTTCATTTCCTGCGCTCAAACGGACTTACTTTTCAATCGTTTTTTTTTTTAATTTCCTGCTTTGCCCTCTATAACAGCGTAGAGATAGAGAACAAAGTGTTAAACCACTCTGTCGTCCGCCTATCCTAATTCGAGACACTTATCGTACAGTGGCGGAACCAAACGCAGAACTTTATCTACCGGAACGGCCAAAATGAAAATAATTTACCGATTAGAATTCGAACCTACAACCGTCGATTTGCCAATGGGCCCTGATGGCAAATCCAATAAAATTAAATGCGACTTAAAATAACGCAAACGTTAAACAATATCTAATATTTCACACGATCGATATCAATATAAGAATTGACTGTTTATTTTAGTACGACCTAGTTGTATATTAGAACGAAATATGAATTTTCTATTAACTAACGTCCTATATACGGTAGAACAAAATGTGATCACAGAAAAAAAATGCTATTTAACTTAACATTCACATTATTTAACTTCGCTCAGGGGATTCAGACATTGGTTAAGCTTCGAGAATACAGTATCGAGATACGCCAGGAAGGTCACGTAAATAGCGTAGGGCATGTATGTAGAGGTTGATGACAGTGGACGAGGCGAAAGAGGTATGCGGGGAGTCCGACTACCTCGCTAGGTATAAGGCGTGATGCAAAAAAGAAACAATATTCAATTATAACTCTCTGAATAGTTCTGTGATTGTAATAGAATTATTGTTAAAAAATCGTAATAATTAACAATAGCGATTATCTTAAGGACTTACTTGAAAGTGTAATTTATAAATTTTTTACTGTATATTCCACTTTATTCGCATGAAATGACTTTTTACTTTTAAATAGAAATCTAATTGAATTTAAATCCTATTTGTTATTTTAGCTTTACGTAATCACTTTATTTTTAAAAAACAAAAAAAAGTAATATTTGACTAAAAAGTTACGACGCAAAGTTTACTTACAGGAGCGCAAAACAAAATTAATTAATATTTAGTAACTTGCATACACCTATATTAATATTTTTTATATATATTTTCAATGATAACGCGTCAGAAATCGTTAATATAGTTATGCACCCCGTATCCGGCTCTATAAAGCTGACATCGTGTGAAACGTAGAGCACCAAAGCTTAGGATACTATGGCTAGAGTAAGTCTGTATTGGGCAAATTTTAATTGCAATTGACAATTAAACATTATCGATTGATATAAAGATTTTTACGATGATTTGAAGATTTTTGTGCGGAAATCACAACTAACAATTAATTTACAATTAATATGAGTTATGGGTTTTTTTTTCACTAAAGGTATTTTATATCTAAATTTATAATAGGTATTTATATAGCCTGTTTTAATTTTTCTCTTAAATAATATGGGGTGTAGAGAATGAATTAATTTATTTACTGCCTACCTCTAAAAAGACATAAAATTTATATAAAGTACAATAAAGTATATTTAAAATACATATAAACCAAGTCTATTAAAGAAAATTGGGCAACGAATAAAAAAAATATATAAAAATCAGACAAAAAACCACCTTACAATATCAAAAACATCATCCATTAAAGAATTAGCACACATTCTTTTTTTTTTCTAATGTGTGCTATAAAAACACATTATTCCTTACATCACTCTCGTTTTGTTTTAGTGCCTCTACTTGACTGGTTATCTCAGTGACGAGACGCCTTAGGAACTCCAGTCTGGATGCTGTGGGCGATAGGTCTAGGCCGGGCAGCTCTTCGATCTGGATGCCTTGGGCTGAAGCTGCTAGGGCCTAGAAAAAAATTATATTAATATTTTTTTAGATTTACGCTGTAGACATCCCGCATATACCAGGTATAGGGCAGCTAGTATTAATATACAGTTTCTTTGACATTCAGCGTTGAGTGTTAGACCTCCAAACTGCTCTTTGTCTTCTAGAAAGTGAGGAAATTATTTAAAATAAATTATGAAAATATTTGGATTCCAGGCCGTCGTGGGCCAGGGGCACAAACGTGCGACTGTAGACGCAACGGTTATTCGGTTCGATTTCCACTCGGGGGAATGAAATATGTAATATTTTCATTTCAAGTTGTGCCTCTCAACAAGCAATACCTCGAGAATTCTGTGGAAATTGGGGAATAAAAGTTTCTCAATGGGAATGGAGTGTCTTAATAGTGTTGATAGGCTCCCTCTACCTATCCTGCTAAAAAAAAATTAAAATATAATCATTCTGCCGAGTATGGATCAAACCTATTAGATATTCTGTCCTACTGCATACATGATAAGTCCTGACATATCTTTATCAAGATATGTATCTCTATATATAATATTTTACAATCCATGTAAACATATAACATAGTAAGAAGCTATTAAGAAGCATCATAAAATTAGCAAAACAAATTCAGACATAGATACAGTAACTAGTAAATAGATACGCGATAGTTGTGGGTTCAAAAAATTCTCTGGTTAAACAAACACCACTTCAGCCAAACAATATTACTAACAAAAAAAATGAACACAAAAAAAAACTAGTTTTAATCAAATATTTAAAAAAAATGCAAAATTAAGCAATCCTATTAATTTAAATTAAGACGTAGGTATAAAGAAATATTCAATTACTTAAATCCCTTTAGAAAAAGAAACACAAATAATATATTTTTTTTCCCAAAACCACCATTTTGTGAAGCAAAACTCACCACAAGCCGCCTTATCTGTTGTTGGGTAAAATTATTCAAATGTACAGGACTCATTGTAATCGGTTCTGGAGGTACGATGGGTGGATTAGTGAACGCATTTTCCCTCTCCCTTTCACGCTCTCTTTCCCGCAGAGCCTCTCTCGCTTCTACTGATGGCGGCGCCCTTTGCACCATGTGGACTACTTTACCTTCCACACCTGGTTAAAGCAAGAAAAACCTTTATATATTGGCTACACTTAACACCGCGCTTTTTTTTTTTTTTTTTTGTTATAAAAGTGAGGAAATGAAAACAATTAATTCCACTGAGTAGGAATCGAAGCAATGAAACAACATCCATAATTGAGCCGTGACAGCCTCTATAGTAATTTATTATATAAAAAATCAGCTTTACACTCCATTCTGCACACAGCAAAGCAGGCAGAGGGAACCTAGTGTCCATTCCCCACTTTCCGCCGAATTCTGGAAACATTGGTGTTGTTGTTGTTGTTGCAGAGGCGGAACGCCACGCTTCACCTCGACATCGAAACCAGATCGAAAAAATGAAAATATAAATTTAAATAAATGTTTCATTTCCTCGTGATCGTGATGGGGATCGAACCCACAACCAGTCGTGTTTAGTTAGTTGTTAAAGAATTTGCAAATAGCAGATTGCTGCAATAGGATAGGCTGAATGCAACATTTGTGCTTTCTCTGATCTGATTTGGTGGATTATTATACCATTTTATACCTTACTCAGTTCTTATAACACAAAAAGAGGTGTTAAGTTCCACAACTCAAAATAAAATATTAAAAAATCAACAGAAATTTGA
This sequence comes from Heliconius erato x Heliconius himera, assembly GCA_013421005.1. Classification (NCBI taxonomy): domain Eukaryota; kingdom Metazoa; phylum Arthropoda; class Insecta; order Lepidoptera; family Nymphalidae; genus Heliconius; species Heliconius erato x Heliconius himera. Next base: position 64,349 of record JAATLQ010038565.1, on the reverse strand, counting down.
AAATGGTGTATATAAACATTAAATTATTTGAAAATATATATAAACATATAAATAAAAATGTATAATAGTATAATATATTTTTATACCATATTCAGCCAATTTCTTATCATCCTGTAAAACTCTTCCACAGAATATCAAACGCTGCAGATTGATGTCTACTCCCATCTCCTCCATCACCTTCTGTTTCAACTCTTGGACTGTGATCTAAAAAAGCAAAATTTTCTCTTAAAAATTGTACATTAGGTGACAAAAGAACAAAGAAAGAAAATAAGATAAAGATATTTACTATTAAAAAGTAAATAACAATATATATGTTAAAAAGTAAAACAACAGTTTATTATCTAAAAAATATATGATATATTATTATGAAATATAAATATTTCGCAATATATTTTAGTTTATGATTCATATTATTTATATATGACTTATAGTAACATAAATATAAATTCGCAAATATTTCTATTAATAAAAAGTATAGAATAAAGAGGTAGACTGCTTATATATGTAAATTTAAATAAATTAAAAGGTTTTTAGTTAAAAGGGCCAGTTATGGCAGAGAAGCACAAAATGTGACTGTAAACACGACTGGATGTGAGTGCAATCCCCACATGAGGAAATAAAATGTTTATGTAAATTTATATTTTCATTTCTTCGCTCTGGTGTCTTAACACTATGTTCTCTCTCCTTACCCAGGCTGAGTGCAGGATACAGCGGGATACAGCATGAAGCTGATAAAAGTTTTTTAAAATACAAGTCAGGATTACAAGCAACTGTTGCTGACTTCTAATAGGACAAGATTAATTTTGTGTATCAAACGTGTCTAGACTGTAAACGAGATAGTCATGGGTTCTATTTCTTAGAGGAATTATTTATTTTAATTTCTTCTCTGTGGTAATAATATGCACGTTAAGTATCACCACTCAACACATAATGTCTTAAAAATTAGTCACAAAGTGAGGAACTGGTTAGGCAGTTGTACCTTTAAGACACTTTGTCCCTTTTTGAGACATTCCAAGATTGGCATAACAAATCAATATTATATTTATAAATACTAAATTCCATTTAGTAGGATTCGAACCCCCAACATAAAGTGTGTACATTCATTTACGTCAATCAAATATGTCTTATGATATTTTACAAAAACAAAGGGTTCTAAAATTTTATTAGAACCCTAGTACAATTTAATAAAAATTTCTTACAAAAAAAAACATTTTATTTTGGTGGTAATTTGGAATATTATTATTTTATGTAAAATAGGGAACTTGTGAAATATCTAAAGACATATAGCTATCCATATTATATTATATTAATATTTTGTCCAAAAAGAAAATTCTTTGCATTGCGGCATACTTAACACTATAATAATAAATAAAGATTTTATTTAACTATTAGACATTTAGGCCATAGCTAAATATTCAAATATTTTTAAATTTAAATTTATAGCTTTGCAAATACAGCAAAAATAGCTTCATTTCAACTAACTTTATTACATTCACAAATGCTTAAAAAAATAATTAGCTTGCATTTTTTTATTGTTAAATTCAATATCTAGGACATTGTTATACAGCATCTGACTGTAATCATGATGATTTCTGTTTAGAGAATGACTATATTAAAATTATTTTCATTTCCCCAGTGTCACTTCCCCATTTGAGGCCAGACGTGATGAAGGGGCACAAAGTGTGACTGTAAAATCAACTGGTTGTGGGTTTGATACCCACTCAAGGAAATGAAATATTTACATACATTTATATTTTCATTTCTTTGCTCTGGCATTGGGGCAAAGCAAAGCATTGAGTTCCCCCACTCAACATGCAATGCTTCCAAAACTCGGTGGAAAGTGGGGAACGGTGTGTCTTAACACTAGGTTCCCTCTGCCTACCCTTCTGTGTGCGGGATACAGTGTGAAGCTGATATTTTTACTTCCCGCTCTGATAGATATAGCGCAGCTTCAAGTTAAGCCATTTCACATAACAATGTTTTTCTAAACCTGAGCACAAGTGCTGTAATAGTGTGAAGAAACTTTGTTGCTATTTTAAATGAATGCCTTTCTCTGTTTATTGATACAAATGACCATACAGCTTTTATTAGTAGTTTATTAGTTAATTATTAAATTAGTTGACAAATGATATTAAATGTATAACTATACATATAAAATCCAAAATTGATAGTAGAAAGCATAGGCTTATCAATAAATCAGATCATAGAGCACCCACACCACCTCCCAAAACACCCCCACCTCATCCCTCCCACCCTTAGTGCCACCATACCCCCTCCCCTTAAAATCCTGGACCTATTTTTTTTTACTATTATCTATAATATTGGTTATGACAGTAAAATATATAGAGATGCTTTGCAAGTGTATTTTTACTCTTTTTATATTACATTTTTATTGTCATGACAGAAATCAATACAAGGGTTCTTAAAAGTAAAATCATGATCAATAACATAGATGAATATGCTTTATCTGTTAAATGATAAAGGAAATTGAATATAGATAATAGCCATAAGAATAACCAAATGATATATGATATATACCTACCAAGTGAACAATTTTAATCGATATAGATTTATATAGTACAATACTATACATTGCTATGAAATATACCACGCCTGTGTATTCTTCTCTGAAAACTCATAAGTTCTCATATGTTGCATATACTTAGATAGACTAAGTCTTGTAAAAGTTCGAAGATATTTATTTTCTAATTTCTATCGACTTACCTCATCGTCCACAGTAAAGGGATGGTCTCGGGAGTCCAGCGTTTTTATCGTAAACTGAATCATTTTTGCAGGTAATCATGTAAGAACAACCTCCGCAAAGCAGAATATACTATTAAAGATACACCTGCAACGCAATCAAAGTATTTTATCACCGTGCACCACCAGAAATTGCATAGGACACTAAAATCATGAACCCACGCTCGATACGAAAAATTTTCTAATGGAAAAGTAATTGGCGAATATCGCCGCACCAGTCCTTTCTATATGATTGCCTGTGCTAGAGAAAGATAGACAAGAGCTTAGTGTTGCCATAAGTTGACATAAGTATTTAGTTTTAAGTAAAGCCGCGTGATTTTATATAAATTTTTATGTTTTGATTTTTATATTGAAAATTAAGTTAAAAAATACGCTATCATTTGCACAGTAAATACATTGTTAACCAATAATTTTGATTGTTATAAGTTTCATAGTAATTTTAACATATTACAGAGCTTAGTATATATAACAATAATGATTAAGTAAATAAATGTTGTTTATTGGTTTATAAAATGTAATTACAACGAATTTAGTGATAACATTATCTTCCAAAACAACGAGAAGACGGACAAATTAATAAATTTGCATGTTGTTAAATATTATGCACTTTAGCAACACTGACCTAACGCAAGCGCGGATTTATTGATCAGGAATATCGCGCAGAGCTGCGCCCCACGTATGGCTATTATAAAGAATATATGGTATCTAGGCCCGGGGATAAATCAATACTGCATCACAGTGTCCTAATTATTTGAACTTTGCCATTTAAGCTACCACTGATTCCTTGTGGGCGTAACAAAATATGTTGAAATAAGTTATAAATATTTATTCTATAGTTGAAATTTTGTTTTTTTAATTTTCTTCGTGTCTATATTAAGAGGAAAGAAGAATTATAAACTTTTTTATTTGTTACAAATTTGCTTTCTTTTATATATAGCTCTTCTCTTTTGTTGTTTGCAATTCTATCTTCTTTAAATGTAAAAAACTCGGAGATCCAATATAAAAGTAATTCTCGTCTTAATCCCTATGATACATTAATGAGCTACTACTCTATTTAAAAAGTCAATAAACATCTATTACGGTTTCTTAAAAAGATCTACAATAACGACATCTAGATTTATAATCATTCAATAGTTGTAATAATTAAATCAATTATCAAATTATCAATTTAAATATTTAAAAGGACCTATTTTTAAAGGACGATTATTTAAATATGTATTTACACATTTAATTAATCGTCCTTTAAAAATAGGTCCTATCGGTCTATCTAATAGGTCGGTATATTTATATATATCAAAAATGTTCAAACAAATAAGCAATTCTAGTAGAAAAAAATCTTTTAAAATTTATAATTATAGTAAATATACGCAAATTATTATATCTATATTCTGAATATATAGTTTTTTTTTAAATAGATTAAAGCAGATTGAATTTATTAAAATTAAATATCAATTAACAAATATATTGGTCTCAATTCAATTTATGATTTCATTTATAATTGTTTTGGCTAGTACCGGATATATTTATTTATTTAAGATACATTATTTTTATTATGAACCAGATTAAAAACAGTTAGTGTGTAGACGAGCCTTATTTGTCTATGGCATATCGATTGACAAATTTGATGAAATTTAAGTGGCAATACTGAAACTACTGCGTAAATTGTTATATGCACCTATGATAAATTATTTATTAATAAATTAAATCGACAATTACTTATTAATAGTAATTAAAATAACATGAAAGAATTAAAAATAATTCCCTTTTGACTTAACAAATTTTGAAAAGCACTTACTGACAGCACTGTATGACATTCATTTAGGGTTGTGATTATATTTTGAACGATTTTAGTGGCCCGAATTCGGGATACCCGATGTTAGGAAAAAATCGTTGTAGACATCGATGTCAATATCGAAACTAAGACCTCGATGCTCGATAAGCATCCAAAGAAAGTCGTCGATGTCAGCTAACATAGATATTTTGTTAGTGCATATCGTCTTCTCTACATATATTAAAAGGATAGAAAAGTCGATTCTGTACATGAAATATAATTATATAAAAAAAAAATTTGGGTTAACATATCAATTACAGAAGCTAAACATCACTCAGCAGAATTCTTGTCTGTCTGTATGTATGTATATTCGATTTTTTTCATGGAAAAAGACGAAAGCAAACAATCGTACGGGTCATCTGATTTCAAGTAATGGGGTGAATCAGGTGAATTGCCAGCCTTCAAGGTGAAGTTAGACGCGCTTTTTGATAATTTTCATTATGAAATATAAAGTAATTTTAGTAGTGAAAATAAAAATCTGATACTATCAAATTTTATCGATTACTCGCAAGTAAAGCTAAATTATATAATTTTAATTAAAATATTTCATCTTAAGTCGAATAAATCACTTACCTTCCTAGTTTATTTCACACATAATTGTATGTGGACCCCGAATAAATGATTCACTTTATTTTGTTAGCATAACATCAAAAGGATTAGAAACTGCAAAATAAAATTATAAGTATAAAAATGATACTTTTTTTATTATTTTCGTTTAAAATAATAACACAAAAGAAGTACATATATTTATTTGATATACTCGAAATCGATTTAATGATTAATCGATTGTAACATTTAACATAGCCATATGCTAACAAACTAATATAACTGCTAACCCTATATCTGGCTTACTTGTTGCTTTCCTAATGTTTACACTTTCCAGAATGTAACTCTATTGATCTTTCCACCTCCTGTTTTCTAAAATCTTACAGCGCATGATCAGAAATCTTTGTGCAATTCTGCTTTGTTGAGCGTTCGTGCTAGGTGCATATATTTGTTGCTGCGAATTCTGTGTATTACTTCAAAACCCTAAAAGATCGAAAAAGAAGTAACCATTCTGTCCAAAATGGCCTCAGCTCCTGAGCCAGATCCCCTGCCGTCGGGATGGGAAGCTAGAAAAAGCCGAAGCACTGGTAAGAAAACTTATTATATACTTACTGCCTTTGACTTGTATGTATGTATTATTTATAACTGTTATTTCTAATAAATAGATTTACCTAGTAGTCTTTCTTATTTTATATTATATTCTAGAATCGAATCCTATCCTTATTTCTGTTATTATAATTAATATAGCCACTTGGAAACATACATATGTAACCAAAAGTAATTAAAAATAGAATTGTGTGTTTCTTTTGATATTGGCCTAGATTTTTTATTGTTGTTGTGTATTTAATTTATGGTAGCTACACTCAACCCTCATCGTCCTTAAGTGTGGAATTCATATAGAGAGAGAGAGAGAAATATCTAGTCTATACATTAGAAAGTTTGGATACAAACAAATAAACATATAATAAAAAACTAAGCTGAAAGAATTAAAATATAACTAATATAGATTTTTAAATAACAATGTATCAGAGTACATCCTGTATCTAAAGGTCATGTGTGGCCTGGGCAAGCTTAATTGATTTATCTGGGGGTGGGTCAAGCCACCCTACACCCTACCCCTATGCACTGAGATCGTTGCCTGGCAACCCCAATCAATACTGCAATGCAAATGGCTGCTGTAATTGCGTAGCTTGTTGCTTTATAAACAGAGACAATATTATGAAATTACTACTTTGTCTCTGTAGATTTATTAGACTGTTAGAGTTATGGTGTAGCACTACAGCATGTCACTATAAATGTGTTATTACGGATTCAATTCCACAGGAGGAAAATGAATGTTGGGTTTCACCACTCATCTTGCGATGTAGAAATTGGGGAACTGAGTCTTAACATTAGGTTCCAGATGGAATAGTCAGGTGGGCAGATGCCCATCCTGCTAAGTACCAGGAACAGTGCAGTTAAAAAAACTGTACTAATGATTGTAGGTTCGAATCCCAAACAGGTCATATATATATGATGACTCGACAAACAGGGCATGCATCTATAGCTCATCTGGTGTTACAAGGGGTTGTGGGGGGCGGTGATCACTTACCATGAGGTGACCTGGTCGCTCGACCCAACGCTCTTTGCCTTGTCTTTTTCCATAAAAAAATAAATAAAAAGGGCCTAACATACATGTTATATTGTTGGCTTAGAGTGTAAACCTGCTAACCACTTATTTTTGTTTTCATTTCAGAAAAATGTTTAAATAAAACTATAAGTATACATATAATACTATCAGAAGTTTTTATTATTGTGAAAATTGACTGGTATTCCTTACTATATTTACACTCGTACGATATTTAATTAAATTAATATATTTATTTTAATATAATGGATCTTACTGGATAGTACATGCTATATTTTTGAATCTAAATGGTGACACATGATCATTTGCCTATGTCACAAAAAGTGGAGATACTTAAAATTAAAAAAAAATACATTTGTCCTTGGAATAAACTAGATATTCACACTTATTTATACAAATTTAATGCAAATATAAAATTGATATAATAATAAAACTTATTAAACCTGTCTATGCAAGACTTACAGACACTTAACATAAAAAATTTTCATTCTTACATAGTATTAAAAAAAATCGGGCTTATTCCTATTTAAAAGAAGAAGAAAACTAAAAGTAACAATTGTTAAACATACTATACCCCAACAAATTTCTTTCAGGCCTAACATACTACTTGAACACCCACACCAAGAGGTCTCAATGGGACAAGCCGACGTCCCCAGCTCCTCGCAAGGAGCAGGAGGAGGATGAGGCCAACCCCAGCCAGATCCAGTGCAGCCATATCCTGGTAAAGCATGCGGGCAGTCGCCGCCCAGCCTCCTGGCGTAATGACAACATTGTATGCACTAAGGAAGAGGCAATGGAGACTATTAAAGGTATGTTTATTGTAGATTTCAATGGGATGTTCAATCTGCTTAGTTGATTTAACATCTGGAATGATTTTTATATGTACATGATTTCTTGTGTGACATTGAATTCTATCACTTAACACAAAATGGGAAGTGTGTAGGGAACAGAGTGTCTTAACACTAGGTCCCCTCTGTCTTGCCAACTAAACAATGTGGAGCTAGAAAGAGATTTATATAATAAATGTTTTATTATAACATATAATAATTTTTTATGTTATTTTATAGGACATTCAAAAACCTACAAACATATTTTTAAACAAATTATGAAATGTTATTTAAATGCACCACACAAACTTCTATTATTCTAATATATATTCTTACAGAGTACCGACGTAAAATCGTCGAGAGGGAGACGACATTTGTGGAGATAGCCAAGCAGTTCTCAGACTGCTCGTCGGCCAAGCACGACGGGGACTTGGGTCGTTTCAAGCGAGGCCAGATGCAGCGTCCTTTCGAGGAAGCTGCCTTTGCTCTACGAGTTGGACAACTGAGCCAGGTCATCGACACCGACTCTGGCTACCACATTATCCTGAGAACAGCTTAAATAGGTGATAAAATCCCGTCGCAAACCTGATTACCTAAGTAGACTCGCGGTAACCCGACAAACGTTTTTTATGATGTCAGATTATCAAAGTTTGTACACTATCAACCAAGATACTATCGTATGGAGTGTTTCTGAATAAGACTACAGTATTGACGACGAGTCGTGGCCACTCTGAAGTTCGGCACTTGTTATGCACTTGGGAAAAAAAGCTGAAATAAGAAAAAATCCTAAAATAAAACCTACGCTAGCCATCAACAGCTAACTTCAGTACGGCCACGATTTGTTCTGTATGTCTTAAATAGTAGATTAAATGCTCACATGTTACAACTTGTTCTATCACGCATTAATGGAAGTTTGCCGAATTTTTAAATTACGATCAACAGTTATAGGCGTGTCGGATTACCGCAGGCCCACTGTATAAATGTTGACTTGATGGCATGTTCTGATATTATTTCTTGACGAAAATAAAAATAATAAACATAAAAAAAATAGTTTGTTTCAGATTTGAACAAAACATCTAGAAAAACGTTTTTAAAGATATCATTTTTTTTAATTTTATTTTTTTAAATATTGAGTTATTTATTATGGACATGTTAATCAAGTCCCCCTACCCAAGCTTCATAGCCTCCCCTAATTTCTCGCATATATAATCGTAAATTATTATATATTTTATATATTAATCTATTTATTAGAAATTACTACTTTGAGTAGAAAATAAAGTCTGTTTTTCCATAGTGTCGCACCGTAATTATTTTATACGAGCTAAGTAAATTTATTTTATTTATTACATTATTTTGATATGAGATTATTTTTATAATACAACATTGCAAGTCTTATAACTAAAAAAAATTTGGAAATATTTACTTACTATCTATTTAGAATTAGAAGAAAACATCTAATTAAGTTTTTTTTTCTTTAAATACTTACTGAAATGTTATTATTTTATTTTCGACAATTTTCTATTTTCATACATTACATTGTATTATTATTTATAATTAGTTAAGAATTTTATTTGAATAATAAAAATATTTATGGTTTTTTTTAAGACTTTACTTTTAAGAAACTTTGATAAATTAGTATTAGACAGGTTTACTGGTTAAAAATCTTTATTTTATTATAAAAAAAAATGGAAGACTGTATATTATATGGTTTATTTTCTATCATATTGTATAAGGGACATACACAGGCTAGAAAAAAATGTATAATGCCAAATGTAGCGATCCTGGCTTATTTTATTCTCATACATATATTTTATAATTTAAATTGTGGAAAAAAAATATCAAGGATTTTTTATTCAATATTTTCCTGACAACTTAAATCTTAAAATTGCACAAGTTATATTTGAAATTTATTTATAGACGTCGCTTCGTAGTCGTAGGTACTTAGGTATTAAATGTGCAGATTTAGAGGCATTTTTAAACTATCATGAATGTCGGCCAAGCCGTCCCTTCTAAGTCGTTCCTAAGATAACTGTCGCAGTATGTCCGACTGTTGAATATGTATTACCCAAATTATATTCTGCAGAAATATATGTATATTATTATATTGGTGTTTTGTTTATCTCTCTAAGTATTTGAGAAAGAGAAATTTTGTAGGTATGTAGTATTGGGACTGTTGTAGTGTTCGACTACTGACATTGTGTTGTGGATTCGACTTAGACTCTGAATTAATTATTTTGTGCTCAGCCAATAAACACGCAATGTCTTGAAAATTGGGCATTACGAGGGGAATGGATTGTTTTAACTCTAATTTATAGCAGGGTGCTATTTGCGGAATACAGCGTGAACTTATAAAAAAATAAAAATAAATATAATTATGTTTTGTTCATCTAACAGAATTAATGAGAATAATGCAGAAAAAATGTGTAGATTAATATTACCTATTTTTTTATAGCTTAGAGGCCGATCGTGGCGCAGCGGCACGAGGTGTGACTGCAAAACCGACTGGTTGTGGATTCGATCCCCACTCGAGGAGATGAAATATTTACTTAAATTTATATTTCCATTTCTTCGCTCTGGTGTCGAGGTTAAGCGCGGCGTTGAGTTCTGCCACTCAACACGCAATGCCTCCAGAATTCGGCAGAAAGTGGGGAATGGAGTGTCTTAACACTAGGTTCCTTCTGCCTACCCTGCTGTATGCGGGATACGGCGTGAAGCTAATTTAATTTTTATTTATAGCTTAATTAAGAATTAAAAGACCGAATTTGCTCACAACTTATTAGCAAACAGTAAAGACACACAGAACTTATCTTAATTTTTTTCAGAATACAGTTCTACGTCTATATTAATTTATTAGAAGTAACTTAATTCCATAATAAATAAAAAAATATTGTCTTCTACTTAATTATCATATTTGTACTTTGTTTGCTTAAAAATAGAACTTTAAATAAATTATGTTATTTAAATAATTTACTTGTTGGCAAATCGATGTGACTTAACGAATCCTAAATTGTAAAATAATATATAAAGTAATTTAACGAAAAATATAAAATTTTAACGAAATTTTTTAATTTATTACAAAGTACCCGGATTAATGTCCGTTGGTTTCTGAACGCTATTTACAAATGACGTTGTCAAATCATACAATGACAGTTGAAACTAGTTCAACTATTCATCCATAGATGGCGTTTAGTGTTTCATACTTAAAAATGCTTGCAAGAAAATAATTTCACAAGTTGAACAATAAGAAGACAGTACTGGAATATTTGTTACGTCTTGGACAAAAATTGAGGTTTAAAATTTAAGTTATAGTACTTAAGTTCGAAAATAAGAGATTTTTAGACTTTTATTTGATACTGTATGCCTAGTGTTAAGACACTCCGTTCCCAATTTTCCCCATTAGTGTTCAGTGACGGAATTCAACGCCGCGCTTTGTCTCAATACCAAAGCGAAGAAATGAAAGTATTAAATAATTCATTTTCTCGAGTGGAATCGAACCCACAACCTGCCGCGTTTACAGACACAAACTTGTACCTAACTAAGAATATAATTGAACACTTAAAACATAAAACGTTTCAAATTTACAAAAACATATTATAGTTATTTCAATAGAAATTTAAATATACAGCTCCTCAAATGACTAATTTGCTTAGGCGTCGAAGTACTAAGTAGGCTTAAAAGAATTCCTTAGCCTCAGTAATCAATTAGAAGAGCGTTTGACGAGATCCATTATTTCTTTAGAAATCTTTTGTAAACATATCTCAGGAGTCCGACATGCCTCGTTCCATGTCGTTACTAACTGCGTAAAATAAGAAAATAATATATTAGCGTTAAGTACTGTGTGTTAAAAGTATAATGAAAATGCTAATCAATATTGTATATTATAAAACACCTTATTCATTTAGTTTCTTCTCTATTCTCGTAGAAATATAAGAATGGACTCGTACGTATTTATGAGATAAGCCAAGAATTTTCGGCTGAAATTTAGCTATGAACAGTTCTCTCCGTTTTCTTTGTGCACCTGCTCTGCTGTATGCGGAAGATGTGTATTATTAAGAAAAATAATAGTCAAGTCAAGGTCAGGCAAGGGTCATGTCAAGGTCAAGTGCGAGTCGGTCTCACTCACCGATGATTCCGTATCGATTTCATGATTGCACGTCAACGGGAACGGGACTTATAAGAGTTGAAGAAACTTAAATTTGCAGAAGTGCGCACTCATTTGTATCTATGAAATTTGTAATCGTTTTTTTAGAATATAACCTATAACTTTTAGTTTTTTTGTTTAAATTATAAATTCTGACTTCTTTCCAAATTTTATAATTGTAGACCCTGAGGAATGGATGCATAAAAGCCTTTTGATTGCGATGAATAAGAAGCTTAATTTTTTTTGTGCTCCAAGGGAACGGTCCCTGGATATTTGATATTGATTTTAATTTCAGTTTGATACCTCCACACGATGTTGAGATAGCTGCTCTTGACAGGTGGCGGACATACAAACAAAGCGATCCTGTAAGCCTTATAGGGTCATGTTATTCACATACCCTTATGTAAAGGGTTAAGGTGTTTTCTATGGAAGTACGGAATTCTAAAAACAATTAATTATCATCGGAATTTAATTTTTGTAACTTTTGATTGTGTTTTAGCTTTTTTTATTGTAATTTTTTTTATTGTTATTTTTTTTATTGTGTCTTACCTAATGAAATAAATTTAATTACATCGTTTCAATTAATGTTTAATGAATGGAAAGATATGCGGAGTCAGCTTACTTAATGGAGATCGTGATGGAGACCATCAAACGAAATGAATCAGTAAAATTCTTATATTAAATTTGGTTGAGATGGTGCTCACATCGTGATAAAGACCGTTGTATTAGTATTGTTGAGAGATGTAAAGTACGTGGTAAGACAATAAAAGAATTGTTAATTAATATCATAAAAGTCTCTGACGAAGACATTGATGTATTCTCTGAAGATAATTAAATATTTTTTACTGGAATTTTGTAACAATAGATGTTAAAATTAAAATTAAGTTATTTTCCCCTATAATCGTTGTCAGAAAGATCAAAGTGTCACATTCGGTTTTTCATTTTAAAAACTGCTGCTGACATGTTATATATATGTAGATAGTGTGGCCCTCTATTGTGTTATATGTATCTGTAAAATAGGCAATGTATGGAAAAAAAGAGTTGTATTTCAAAATTAAAAATACTTAGTTTTGTAAAGGCACTCTTTTCTGATCTCTAAACTAGATTAGAGATCTATCCCACAACAAAAGTCTGTGTATGTTAGTACAAAAAGTCTAAAAATATTTTTTTAAACCCAAATGTTATGGTGGAGGAAATCACTGATAAACGACAAGACCATGTTTTTCTAGAGAAAAAAGAAAATGATAGTATCACTTTGCTGTCCGTCTATCTGTCCATCTATCTTTCAAATGCATTTATTTTCTTATATTTTATTTCCTTTATTTAAAAAATTATGAACAATAAAGTGCAAATCAATAAATAAACTTAACTTAAAAACATAATATTTTCTCAATTCCAAATACAACATACTTTTAAACATTTTTTTAAAGTGTTTTTCCACACTTAGGAAAGAAAAATACTTATTTAGAAAACGTATAAAAATTTGAACGTAGCGGGACTCGAACCCGCGCCTCCTGGAAACCGACCAAGTAAATACAACATACACCAGCATACACCGTCTCAACCGATGAACGATCCTCAATTACCAGCAAATCGGCATTAGTAGTACCAACAAACGAGAGGGGGTTCGCAAGGATGGGAGTAAACTGGATAATTGCGAGGGGAGCTCATGACCTCGAGGCTTCAGTCACAGAGACGACAACATCCGCTACGACTTAACACCTACTGCTCTATTATATTATTTGTTTTGTTGTGTAATTTATGAGAAATATTGTTTGTTAGTATGTGGAGTCTCTGCTTGTATGGAGAAAGGAGTTTTCCAGATTTCTGATTGTAAAACGATGGTTGTATTATATTTGTTCATTTTAATTTCCAGGCTCTGGTAGACACAGTGCGGTGTTGAGCTCCGCCTAACTAAAAAATAATCTCGGAAGTGAAGAACGGAGTGTTTAAGCAGGTTCTCTCTGTCTAGCCTGCTGTGCGGGAAAAAGTGGAAAGCTGTTTTTTATAATACATAGATAGAAAAATGATGAAGTTTTTGAATATAGTATTATGTCTCCAAATATTAATGATGATTCAGAAAATTTTAAACATTTAAAAAAAAAACACGTACATACAAACAAAAGTACAATAAAAATAATAATAAAATATTGAATATATCTAATAAAATAATCTATATATTTATATATCAATTCACGGTACAACTGATGTGTACTGGTATCTACTTAGCATTCAGGCGACCTCACCGATTACACCCGACGACGTCTCCTACATAACATATGGCGCGCCATAATTAACGTGATAATACGCTGCCATGTATGCAGGGCATATGATGTCGCTTGATGTTATTAAACAACTTATAAATATTATAAGTTTTAGAATATATTTCTATTAAATATGTGTTCCATTCAAATATATTAATTATAGAAGCGACGGAAAGTGGACACCGGAAGTGTCTTAACGTTAGGTTCCCAGTTTCTCTGCTGACTTTGATATGTGCGGGATATAGCGTGAAGATAAAACGAAAACAAAAAAATAAATCAAAATATTTAAAATGACCCTCACTTGTACAGTCAGGCACTGTTTTACAACGTTAAAATCATCACAAGTATTTTTTTGTTATAATTTGTATAAGTTTTTATATATCTGTATATGAAAATATGTAAAATATTTACAATACAGTTGGCCGAATGGGCCATAACGATTAAATAAAAAGAGAAATAGACTGGTGTCGTGTCGTCATTTGTCATCATCATCATCATCATTATCATGCAAGTTTTGTTATGTTCTATATTGATTGACGAATCTCAATTATATCGTAGAATTGGTTGAATAAAGTCAATGTTATAAGTAATTGACCTGATATTCTTTTTAACTTCACGCTGTATCCCCCATATAATAGAATATGTAGAGTGAAAGTTGAGACACTTCGTCATTCCCAGTGGCGAAACTCAACGCCGCGCTTTCCTCCTGCTACCAGATCGAGGAATACTTCAATTCCCGAGCGGGAATCAAACCTTCAAACGTTACGTTCAAGTCAGACTCTATGGCGCTGCTTCAACACGGAATATATTTGAGAGCGGAGCGGAGCGGATATTGAGAGCCATTCTTTGAAGATTTTTTAAATATATTTTATACCACCACATTGGCTTTGCTTTCTCTCAATATCAATTTTTATACGTATTAGAATTTGTACTGCCTTCTCGTCTCGACGTAGATTGTTATCCGTTTAAATCTGCTTTACTTAATTGAACATTGAGCTCTACAAACTGTTCCAGTCTACAGTCTTTATGGATCTGTGTGTTTATGTATAAGCCTGTTCTTAATTAACTAAGAGATGTAGCTTCTAGTTGTAGTTTTCTATAGGTATATTAAAGCCGTCGTGGCGCAGAGGCACAAGGGTTTGATTAAATGTGACGGTTGTTGTTTCGATACCCACTAGAGATAATTAATTATTATTTATTAATATTTTCACTTCTTGGTTCTGGCACCAAGGCAAAAGCCCGATATAGAGTTCCACCACTTAACATGCAATACCCTAAGAAATTTGGTGGAAATGGGGGGAACCTAGTGTCTTAGCAATATGTTTCCTCTGCCGCTCTGCTATATGCGGGATACATCGCGAAGCTGATTTATTGGTATATTATATTTTTGGTTTCCTTTTACTTGTCTATATTATATATTTTTACTAATTTTAGAAAAAAAAACATTTATTTAGGTATTTATAAAATTTTATATACGACTAGGTTCTTATATTGCTTTGTATAATGATCATGACATAACAGATTGATTCGATAAGTTGGTTTGATAAATTGCAGAGTTCATGATAAAGACTTAAAGACGGCGGAAAGTGGGGGACGAAGTGTCTTAACGCAAGGTTCCCAGATTCCCTCTGCCTACCTGGCTATGTGCGGGATACAGCGTGAATCTACAAAAAAAAACGTACCTACAAATTAGTAACAGATATCTCATATATTTTCGATTGCGATCCTTACTTTACTTGTTTATTCATAGCTTATAAAGTACTTGTACAGGTCACATTTTGTTTTATTAACCAGATACAATACATAGCAGGCTCTATATCGGTGGACAAACGAAAATATATACTTAAAATCAAATCTGTATCCCGTGATTGTTCCCGTTTATGGAGAATCTCCATTACCCATTTTTCGTAGAATTCTGGAGGCATCATTACGTGTTAAGTGGCGGAACTCAACGCCGCGCCATGCCTCGATACCAGGATGAAAATATAAATTTAAATAACTAGTTCATTTCCTCGAGTGGGGATCGAACCCACTACCAGTCGCGTTTACAGCCACACTTTGTGCCCCTGCGCCACGATCGGCCTCGAAAATTATACTTAATGTAAATTTAACATGCAACGAATAAAAACACTAACATTTGTGTACGTTGAATTATTTATTAATATGTTAAGTAATTAATCAACTGGATTAAACTGTAAATAACGATTTAATTTGATAGCTTACAATTGAATTATAGTTTTTTTTATACGTTTTCTAAATAAGTATTTTTCTTTCCTGAGTGTGGAATAACACTTTAAAAATGTTTAAAAAAAATGAATTTTAGTTGATTTTAGATTATTTTTTTTTATTTGACATATTATGTAAAGATAATAATAAATTGGTATATAGTTATTACAGTGTAGTCACTGTACTATTATTTGGCAGTACATTATGTTTAAATAATTAAATTATTGATGTCTAGGCAAAGCGCGGTTTTAAGTTACGCCACTCCACACGCAAATAAACGCTAGAAATCAGAGAAAAAAAATATTTTTAATTAGCCATACCAAGCTCGAGCAATCAAGTGGATTTTTTTCTTTATGGAAAAGACAAGGCAACCGAACGTACGGGTCACCTGATGGTAAGTGACTACCGCCACCCACGACCCCGTGCAACACCAGAGGAGCTATAAGTGCGCATGCTTTAAGGTGGAGATAGAAGCACTTTTTGAAGGAACCCATGTTGTATCGAACTGGAAAGTGGAAACACTGGCGCAGGTAGGCCATTCCACAGTGAACGCCACTGTGCGTGGAAGGCAGTTCCTGCTAAACCGCACAGTAGTGGAGTGCCACGTATCCAGGTGATGTGGACGGTATTAGAGTTTGTGGCGTACTGTGCGGTTAGCAAATTCGAACCTGCACTTAAAAATCCGTGTGCTTTAGACAGCGTTAGTACATAAATATATATTTTTTAAACTCCAATTATTAGCGTTATTGAAAATTAATAGACTAACATGATTGGCCTGAACCAATATTTATATTAGATATCAAAATATTTGGTGGATTCAATGAAATAGATAAATTTGTCAATATAAATATTTTATACTGACAAATTTATAATATTGATAAATTTACATAGTAATATGGAGGCCTGAATGAATGAATTTATATAGGCTCGACAGGTTGTGGGTTCGATTCCTACTCGAGGGAAAAACATTTTTTTTTTCATTTCTTTGCTCTGGACGATGAGGAGACGAAGACGGACAGAAGTTGCTAACGACTAATTTAAACTGGCCTGCGGTCACATGGTCGGGCATGTTCAGTCGCTTAATTTAATATACATACACATATATAAAGAAAACAATAAAAGTTTTTTTTTATATATATATATATATATATATATATATATATATATATATATATATATATATATATATATATATATAAGACAAAACAATAAAAGTTTATAATATATTATAATAAAATCGAGAGCAGAACAAGAAATAATATAATATATGTCACAACCGTTAAAAATGTATTGCTAATACATTTTTAAGGGTTGTGACAGAACGATCACATCTCATCCTCAAATTATAGAAGAACCTGCTTAAAGAACCCTACGGCATACGATGTATGTGGGACCATACGAGAGAGAGGAATCGCGTATACTAAATATAAATATTAGTAAACACAAGACATTCGAAATCTCCATTCGACACACAAACATCTATACTTCTTTACTAATCTATACTTCTTTACTAATTTTATAAAGCTGAGGAGTTAGTTTGACTGAACGCGCTAATATCAGGAAATACTGATACGAATTGTAAAAATATTTATCGGGGAAAGTTGTAGATGCCTACGATCAGAGATATCTGTAGAATTTGTATATATATGTATATGTCCATATAAGAGAGCTCATAGCTAGATTAAAATAAATTACATTAAAAATACTAGGATCTTTTATATTATGAAAGAGGTAGGCAGGTGATGGTTTCCACCATGTTAGACCAAGCGGAGTGTTGGACCTTTGCAATACGGCACAATACGGTGATATTTTAACTAAAATATTCACAAAATGTTGGCAAAGGAATTTAACTATGACGTTTTTGTAATTAGTTATAAAAAAAGTGATTATTTTAATATTAGCTTAAAAGACGCTTTTTTTTTGATGTGGCCAGTCGTGGCGTAGCGGCACGAGGTGTGACTGCAAAACCGACTGGTTGTGGGTTCGATCCCCACTCGAGGAGATGAAATATTTACTTAAATTTATATTTCTATTTCTTCGCTCTGGTGTCGAGGTTAAGCGCGGCGTTGAGTTCTGCCACTCAACACGCAATGCCTCCAGAATTCGGCAGAAAGTGGGGAACGGAGTGTCTTAACACTAGGTTCCCTCTGCCTACCCTGCTGTGTGCGGGATACAGCGAGGAGCTGATTTATTTATTTTAGTATTCAAGTAAACAAGAGAGCAGTTACGAGTAATTTAGGTACTTATTTTTTTTCGACCCTAAATATAGGCCACTACTTAACTGTTCCAAAAATTTAAATCCTAAAATAAAATTAAGCATCCAGCGTCGTAAAAGCAAAGTAAATCTAGACAGCAGCTTTTTGAATTTCGCCCGGACAAGCTTATATTTGGTATGCTTATTATTTCTTATTCATGAAATTGAGCTACCTAAAATACTGACAGCGTGGCCTGTGGATATTTATATTATTATAGTAGAGGCAAACCGGCACAAATTGTGACTGTAAACCGACTGGTTGTGGGTTCGATCCCCACGCGGGAAAATTAAATATTTATTTAAAAGTTTATATTACCATTTATTCGCTCTGGTGTCGTGGCAAAAGGCGTCCTCCAGAATTCGGCGGAATATGGGGAAGTCTCTTAACACTAGGTTCCCTCTGCCTACCCTGCTGTGTGCGGGATACAGCGTGAAACTGATTATTATAGTATATCTACTTATATTACAATTATTTAAAATTTATGTGATAATTTATGTAGGTACTGTATAACGATTAACGACATTAAAATGGTACAATATTTAAATGTCTATTATATTTCAAAACAAAAATATTTTCTTTGTTTTCGAAGTTGCAATTTGTTATAAAATAAACAACTATATCTTGAGAACAGTCACGGCTCAGGTACACAAAGTGTGACTGTAAACGAGACAGATTCCGGGTTCGATCCCCACCTTAGAACTATCGCGGTTACAATTAGACACTTCGCCACTGGGCCACAACGGTCTCAAACAGTTAATTAATAACATATTTTAATTAGTAAAATATAAAACAAAAACACATCTAGTGAAGAATATTTCAAATGTATTTAAAATTTCAAATTGAAATATTAGAATACCTATTTAAAATGTAGATATTATAATAATTAGTATTACGCGCGCGTTAGTAATTTACTACAAGGTCGAGCTGCTGTGTACCTTTAGACCAGTGGTTCCCAACCAGTGGACCGCAGACCACCAGTGGTCCGCAGAAGCCTAAATATGGTCCGCGAACGATTTTAATTTTATGACTGAGGATGGTGAGGCGAAGTTTCTGTTTAATCATCACAGTTATTTTTTATTATACCTACATGCATAGTGGTCCTTACTACCAAGAATGATATAAAAGTGGTCCTTGATCAAGAAAAGGTTGGGAATCCCTGCTTTAGACACATACAATAATACGTACAACAGATATAGAGAACTATATATAGCTGATACTAGCCGTGGCGCAGTGGCACAAAGTGTGACTGTAAAGGCGACTGGTTGTGGGTTCGATCTCCACTTGAGGAAATGAAAATATAAATGAAAATTTATATTTTCCTTTCTCCGCTCTAGTGTCGAGACAAAGCGCGGCGTTGAATGCCGCCACTCAACACGCAATGCCTCCAGAATCGGGCGGAAAGTCTGTAACGAAGTGTCTTCACACTAGGTACCCTCTGCTTATCCTGCTGTGTGCCGACAGCGCGAACTTTTTTAATGTTCATAATAAATTTTATTATACATGTAAAAGCCAGCTATCTTAATACTTTCTTTGAATATGACCCAAACTTAATATGTTTATTAAAATTGCTCTTCACAGATTTCATCATTTATAACATTTAAACTTACATGTGAATACGGTCTTCTGTATAAAGTTCAAAATATGGATATAAAAAATCATATAACTAAATTAATATTATTAAAATATAACTGAGGCCAGTCGTGGCGCAGCGGCACAAGGTGTGACTGTAAAACCGGCTGGTTGTGGGTTCGATCCCTACTCGAGGAGATGAAATATTTACTCAAATTTATATTTCCATTTCATTGCTCTGGTGTCGAGGTTAAGCGCGGCGTTGAGTTCTGCCACTCATCACGCAATGCCTCCAAAATTCGGCAGAAAGTGGGAAACGAAGTGTCTTAACACTAGGTTCCCTCTGCCTACCCTGCTAACATGTGCGGGATACAGCGTGGAGCTAATTTTTTTTTTAAATATAACTGAACGCCACACTCGGTCTTCTAACCAGAGCGAGGAGCTCAAAATCGAATCGTCACTGTCGACCGACCACCGACCGTCACGTGTACAGTGGAACAGCCTAGAAAAAATTATATAGATATTTTATTATTACTTAATTATATAAATTAAAATATAATTTGGCATTAATAAAGACTAATAAATAATATTAATACTTTTAAATACAATACAATATAATATTCTTCTTCTCCTATAAATATATTTTTTATTGTTTTCAAACTGATTTACTGTCCAAGCAGGCGTGGTTATGTGAAACAGCTAGTTTGAATATCGTTTGATGGACAAGTACAGTACTGTGAACAAGTTGTGGCCGTCTTGAAGTTAGATTTTATAAACTTTACTCAGTAAGAAAATAATAAAATATAAGAAAAGGTTAGAGGCCAGTCGTGGCGCAGCGGCACGAGGTGTTACTGTAAAACCGACTGGTTGTGGGTTCGATCCCCACTCGAGGAGATGAAATATTTACTTAAATTTATATTTCCATTACTTCGCTCTGGTGTCGAGGTGAAGCGCGGCGTTGAGTTCTGCCACTCAACACACAATGCCTCCAGAATTCGGCAGAAAGTGGAGAACGGAGTGTCTCAACACTAGGTTCCCTCTGCCTACCCCGCTGTGTGCGGGATATAGCGTGAACCTGATTTATTTCTATTTTTTTAAGAAAAGGTTAAGTGCGAGTAGGACTCTCCCACCGAGTATTCCATATCTATTTCTGGACCGAAGGGCGAATGCACTAATTTTGTATAAAATGATCCTATAAGAGTTTCGTTTTTATCTATTGACGAGGTATAGGGACATAAAAATCTTAAACCAAATCTGCGCAGCTAACTTCAGGGCGGCCACGACTCGTCGACCGTAGTATAGTGTTAAGTCGTTAATTCTATAGGTACAGGACAAGTTATGGCTTTGGCAAAAAAAATTGTATACAATTCTCGTTGGTCCTCATGCGAGGAGCGCGTGATGGAAACGATAGGTAAAAAAAACTGAAAGAGCGTTATATTAGTGACTTTTATGTTTTTATTTATTTACTTATATCTAATAATATTGTTAATGTTTAATTGAGGTTAAGCATTGATGTTCGCCATTTTTTAGTATTAAATATTAATATAATATAATTTTGTGAGGCCAGTCGTGGCGTAGGGACAAAAAGTGTGACTGTAAAACCGACTGGTTGTGGGTTCGATCCCCACTCGAGGAGACGAAATGTTTACTTAAATTTCTATTTTCGTTTCTTCGCTCTGGTGTCGAGGCAAAGCGCGGTGTTGAGTTCTGCCACTCAACACGCAATGCCTCCAGAATTCGGCAGAAAGTAGTGAATGGAGTGTCATAACACTACGTTTCCTATGCCTACCTTGCTGTGTGCGGGAGACAGCGTAAAACTGATTTGATTTTATATTATAATTTTTAGTATTAAATAAATAATTGGAATGATGACATCACTGTTCAAATGAAAAGTGCTTAGACCCTGGTTGTGGGTTCAATAGCGGTTTAAGGAATTCCCGTTCGAGTTTGTCATAATGGATTTATTTCCAAGGATCCCGATTAACAATTCAGAATTGATACATAACCAGAATTATGGCACCCGTCATTATACTTGTAGACAAATGAAAAACAAAAAATGTTTGGCCACTACTTTATTTCTCCTTAAGATTGAGAAAGAGAGAGAGAGAGAGAGAGGAAGACAAAGAGAAACTTACTTAAGCCGCGCTTTGTCTTACCATTAAATTATACTAACGTCCCTGAATAGGCACCGAACCTGTAACTATCGCGTATACTCTGACACTGTTGACTTTACTATTGTTTAGTTGTTGAGACTGTTGACTTTACAATTCAGAATTGATACATAAACAGAATTATACTTGTAGACTAATGAAAAACAAAAAAATATAACACTTCTTTTAGTTTGCCCACTACCTTATTTCTCCTTAAGATTGAAAGAGAGAGAGAGAGGAAGGCAGAGAGAAACCTACTTAAGCCACGCTTTGTCTTACCATTAAATTATACTAATGTCCCCGAATAGGCACCGAACCTGTAACTATCGCGAATACTCTGACACTGTTGACTTTACTATTGTTTAGAATAACGCGTTTGTTTAGTTGCATCAAATTTGAATTACAACAGGTGGTACAGGGAAGTAAGGCCAAAGTCATAACCGAAGCGGGCAGAAATTAAAAAGTTTTAAAATTAAATGATATCCTAATTAACAAAGCATTTTAAATCTGTAACATAAAAAAAAATATATATAAAGGGATTCGATCAATAAACTTAAATGCATAAAATAATAAAAATGTTAAATATTATTTAAATTACTAAATTACAAAAAAATACTTTAATATTAGATATATTAAATTACTTAAAAATAATAATTACTTTAGAAATGTAGAGTCGCGAGCTATTTAGCTTATAATTTCAATTTAAATTTTATTTTGTCGCTGGAGATTTTCCGTTGAATTATTAAATTTATTTGGTTATTTGTTTCAATTTAAAATTTTATTATTTAATGATCTTCGATCATATTTTTTTTTGGATTTTTCATAGCTTATTAAAAAGACAGTGTATAAGAAAGAGATGGACAGACGCGGTAAATAAAAGACGGGACAGTAGTCCCGATTGAGTCATTACAAAACACAAATGGCTAATGACAGCAATTTAAGTTTACATATATAAAGGGGCCTTTACTTTACATCGGGGGGAAAAAGGCTATAATGATAGTATAAGTTGTTGACTAACGTCATATAATTTCTATTAAGTTAAGCCAGTGGGACAGCATCTAGTTAGACGCGTTTATTCACCTAGTCGTTACTGCGGTGGCTGTGGGTTCGACACTCATTTGTGGGAATCTCTAGTTTTAAATATTTGACACTTCTTCTGCTCTGCTCTGCTCTGGCAAGAATAAAGACAAAGCACAGCGTTCACTTTGCCAATCACAGCACGCAATGTCTCCGATTTTGTGCGGAAAGCGAAGAACGGAGTGTCTTGGTGCAAAGTTCTATATATCTATCTATATGCGGGATACACTATTTATATCTTGCTATATAGGTGAGCCAGTCAGCCAGTCGAGGCCAGTCGTGGCGCAGTGGCACGAAGTGTGACTGTAAAACCGACTGGCTGTGGGTTCGATCCCCACTCGAGGAGATGAAATATTTACTTAAATTTATATTTCCATTTCTTCGCTCTGGTGCTTCGAGGCTAAGCGCGGCGTTGAGTTCTGCCACTCAACACGCAATGCCTCCAGAATTCGGCAGAAAGTGGGGAACGGAGTGTCTTAGCATTATGTTCCCTCTGCCTACCCTGCTGTGTGCGGGATACAGCGTGAAGCTAAACATATATACGTGACGCTACAAATAAAGCGATTTTCGATGCAAAATTGAAAAATAATATTAAAGGCAACATCATAATAACCGATAAGTGGAAAATTTAATTAAGTATTATAAAATCCTCGTGTATGTACTCCGCACGAATAATGTAAAGTTAAAATGCTAATATTTATAAGAGAACTTTCTAGAATTATTGTTAATTCATTGTATGTCTTTGAAAACAAGATTTCACAAGACTGGACTTCCTTACCAATATAAAACCACTACTCGGTCTGTCACCTTGTCCAGGCTCAGTCTGATTTACCTAGCCAGGTCAAATTACAGACGGAAAAATAGATATTTTAATTTAAATACTTCTTTATATTCTATAGCAGACAATCGTAAAATATAGAAAGAGGATGGCCTCTACTGCAATGGTGCAGTGAGTCAGAGTGAGGAGGTTCTTTATATTCTATAGTAGACAGAGAAACTCTAGTGTTAAGACACTATTATTATTTCAGTATTATTATTCCAGTATTCTAGTATAATTACTAATAATTTTTATATATAATAAAATGATAGAAAAGTCGATTCTGTACATTAAAGATATAAAAAAAAATAGGTCGGTTAATATATCGATTATAGAACCTAAAAACCACTCAGCAGAATTTCTGTCTGTCTGTCTGTACGAACGTAATTCAGTGCACTAAGTGAATAATTCTGTAGTTCAAGCGGGTCTCTAGTAGTTAAATAATAGTTAAAAATTGTGCAGAAAGTGGAATACTTTATAATTTTTGAGACTGTTATGTTGAATTTCAAAGCTTAACTCCATGCTTTACCCACCGGAGCGGAGAAATGAAAATGATTTAAATGCAATCATTTCCCGAGCTCGTCCCCACAAAACTGTGACGGCCTCAGTAATGTTAATAAATCATTCTTTAAAACTTTTTAATACAATTAAATTATTTTTTATTATAAAGTGTTATTCCACACTTAGGAAAGAAAAATACTTATTTAGAAAACGTATAAAAATTTAAGCGAAGCGGGACTCGAACCCGCGCCTCCTGGAAACCTACCAGGCGCTCTGACCGTTAAGCTATACGTTCTCATCGAGCTACATCGATTTTTTTCTAAATAAGTACATTTAAATTATATAATAAAATCATTATATATTTTTTTATTATATCTTAGTAATTTATCAACACCAACAGTAATTTTTCCACACGACGAAAACAACCAAGTTATTCATCACGCATAATGTATAGAAGGTATAAATAAAAAGGCTATAATTAGGATATTAATAGAATAAAATAATTCTGCTACAAAGTATGCCATTAAGTTCCACGACTCAACACGCAATGCCTTCAGAATGCGACAGAAAGTGGAAAGTGGAGTGTCTTAACACTTGGCTATCTCTACCCTGGTACACGCGTACATACAGCGTGAAGCTAAACAAAATCGCTGTTTTTCATTTTAATAAAGAATACTTACTACATGAGGCCAGTCGTGGCGCAGGAGCACAAAGTGTGCCTGTAGATCGACTGGTTGTGGGTTCGATCCCCACTCGAGGAGATGTATTTATTTACATTTATATTTTCATTTCTTCGACCTGGTTTCGAAGCCTGGTTAGCGCGGCGTTGAGTTCCGCCACTCAACACGCAATGCCTGCAGAAAATTGGCGGAACACTAGGCCTGCCTATCCCGCTTTGTGCGGGATACAGCGAGAAGTTGAAAAAAAATTTACTACATTAAAACATGGTTACCCTACACCAAACGAGTTCACGAGCATTTATTAAAAACTTTTTGTTTAATTTTTTCACTTGCTTCGTTAGTCGTTACATAAATTATCTCTAAGTGTATTTCGAGTACTATCATCGACAAGCGATCTTGAAGAGTAAGTTCCGTAAGAACGAATTTATCTGTCTTATCTGAATTATTGTCAATTTTTAAAAAATCGAATCAGCTTTACGTTGTATTTCGCACACAGCAGGGTAGGCAGAAGGAACCTACTGTTAGACACTCCGTTCCCCACTTTCCATAGAATTGTCACTTGGTACCAGAGTGAAGAAGTGAGAGTATTAATAAATAATAATTCATTTCCCCGAGTAGGAATCGAACCTACAACCCTCGCACTTAAACACGCCATTGTGCAACAGTAGAAAATTTATCTTTATTAGGTAAAAATATAAACTTGTTACCTAACATTTAAAATTTGAACTCTTAACCAACGATTTACGTATTCATAAGTTATTGATATAAGTGTAAATAAAATATAATATTTTTGCATAATATCTCTAATATAATCTGGTTAAAAGGAAGATATTTCAAAATTAATTTGCCTTGCCTATCATATTAGAGGTTAAAGTTTTATTGAATTTGCTTCTGTCTAAACTGGAATTTTTGATATTACTTCAAAGCTAATATAATATATGAAAATACGTGTACCAACCAACATATTATTAAAGTGAGTAAAAAAAATTATACGGATTGATCGGCCATCGATTGAGAGTAGAAAATGTTTCATATTTGTATTTATTATTTTAAAAAAAATCAGCTTCACGCTGTATCCCGCACACAGCAGGGTAGGCAGAGGGAACCTATTGTTAAGACACTCCGTTCCCCACTTTCTGTCGAAGTCTGGAGGCATTGCGTGTTGACTGGCAGAACTCAACGCCGCGCTTTGCCTTGACACCAGAGCGAAGAAATGGAAGTATGGAGGCAGTGTGAAGCTGATTTTTTTATTTTTTTTTATTTATGTAAAATATTGTAAACTTTCCAAAGATCGTTATCTTAACAGGAACCCTCGAACCCTTGACCATCGTTTGATTGATACTATTCCTTTACCAACTTTCAAAGTGACGATGTAACAACTGTAGTAACTAACAAACTCTGTTGCTTTTTGTAAATATAATATTCATTTAAGTTAATTATCTAAGTACCTAATAAGTGTGATTGAGGCCGTCGCGGCGCAGCGGTATAGAGTCTGACTGTAAATGCGACGGTTGTGGGTTCGATTCCCCCTCGGAAGGATGTATCAGTTTTAATTGGGTAATTTAAATCGAATAAAACGATTTTCTGAAGTATTCTTTACATCAAAACTCAAAAAATGTGGTTTTAAAACAGAATAAAGTAAACAAATCGAAATCTTTGTAGTTCTTTTTATTAATATTTGTAGGTAAGTATCTAAAGAAGGCTTTGACACCAATACGTAGTAGCTAGTGGCCTAGTACCTTCTTGTTTTCCTCTTGTAATATTATACTACTATATTTCATGGTTATATTAAATAATATAATCCTATTTTACAATCATCATTTTATCCTTAGATATTTTCTGCTAAAGTAAACAGTTCTAAACCTTTTTAAAATATGATTCCCTACTAAGAATAGAAAAATATTTTTATAAAATAAAGGATACTATTTGCTCTTGCCAAATGAACATTCTTATTCCAAAACTGCTATCAACCTAAATATAAGTTAGTATAGTAATAATAAGTTTTTAATAACAAAGAGACTCAACACACCAAATATCGAAAAATGAAGGGAATGTGAAAAACGGAGTGTATTGACACTAAGTTCTTTCTACCTCCCCTTATATGCGAAGAAAAACATGAACATTTTTTCTCTTAACATATAAAAAAAACTAAATTTAATTTATCAAAGCACTAATAAATAATTATGCAAAATAACTAATTTTAGACCAAATCTCGTCTGAAGCTATTTGCATTTAGATCAGAGACAGTAATGGATGTTTATATATAGCGTGGTCGATATTTACACTGCATATAACCTGTTCTAATTAGTCCCCTTTATTGGGTCAGACGTTGTTATAAAAGTGACTTATGCCTTGTGTTTCGACTAAAAGTATTATATAAACTAAAAATAATATTATGGATTATTTTCTTTTATTAACTATAAAAAAAATGAGTTTCGCTGTTAGACGCGTAATATCTCTGTAATTAGACGAAAAGTGGGGAATAGAATGTCTTAGCATTGGAGGGTACAGCGTGAAGGTAAAAATCCCCGCTTTGATAAAACAGAAATCTTAGGTTAGAGTCTCCCTGTATACAATATCTTAAAATAGGGTGGTAGTCCAGAACGGAGAGTACTAACGTTATGTTTTCTCTGTTTACCTTGATCTATATCAACGAGAAATACGTTTAACTTAAATAAATATAAAATTATATAAAGTATCGTAAGTAGTAGATAATATATTAACACATTTTTTTTCACAAATTCATAATATACATAAATTAAATCAGCTTCATGCTGTATCCCGTACACGGCAGGGAAGGCAGAGGGAACCTAGTGTTAACACACTCCGTTCCCCACATTTAACATTGCGAGTTGAGTGGCAGTCTACGCCACGTTTTTGCCTCAACGCCAGACCGAAGAAATGGAAATATAAATTTAAATAAATATTTCATGTCCTCCAGTGGAGATTGAACCCAAAACTACTTAGTTGATTTTACAGTCATACTTTGTGCCCCTGCGCCACGTCTGACTTTATATAAATATAAATAATATATACATATATATATTTATATATATTGCCTTCAATATCGTTTCCGATATATTGCACTAAGTGACTAAACTAATTGGGTCCACTCCCTCTGTTGACACAATAAATAGAACAAAAAGTAACATCGTCGAAAATGTTCCTTAATTATCGGTTATTATCGTGTTAGTATGAAAAATCTACTTAAAAATTTTCACGTTCTCTAATCTCCACACACGACTCGCGTAACTTAGCGCCGCATTTTATCTGTTATTTTTTCTAAATAAGATTAAAGCATTAACGTGTAATACATAACAATACAGGAAGGTGTCGATATTGAGACGTATATTGATGACATCATTGCTCAATATACTTACTTTAATAAAAAACATATGTACTTGGTTCTTATATTTTTTCAATATATTGAAAATCAGTTGATTTTTAGCTCTGATTAATAGTTAATAAGGTATGAATTGGACTAACATATTAAAAGTGGACTTTCGGTGTAACTCCGGTCTTCTTCTCAAAAACATCAGCTTTATAATATAAAAACATTGGATTGTCATCAGATCTGAGCACATGCAAGTTTCTAAGCAAATCGGATGCCAAGAAAGTGATCAAAATAGTTGTGAAACTTTTCCTTACTGATTGATATAAGTATTCATTATACAAAGGAATGTCGAGTTTTTTTTTTAATTTTTAGAGTGTAATTCCAGAGTTCAGTAGAAAAAATACTTATTTAGAAAACGGATTTGAATTCGCACCCCTTTGACGTTTTCTAAAGTCACTAAGTTCCTGAAATTTTTAGTATATTTTCTATAAAAGTATGACAATTACATGGTTACTGCGCAACCTATAAAACTAATAAAAAACGAGAATAAAATTAGCTATTTCAATGATCAAACACAAAAGAAAATCAAACGAATTATTCCACAACGACCAACAATAGGTACACAGTAAACATAAATTATGTTATTTACCCCATAAATGCCCTAAAATGCGGTAGCGTGACAAAAACAATTTATTTAATATGAAAATAAGCAGAAATAATGAACATTTAGCGTAATAGGTCAATTGGAATGAATGCAGCGTGCACTAACCGCATACGTACTCGTACATTGTGTGGAAACTAGAAACGTACAGTGCGTTTACATCGTAAATATTATAAATTTAATCAGCTTCACGCTGTATCCCGCACACAGCAGGGTAGGCAGAGGAAACCTAGTGTTAAGACACTCCGTTGCCCACTTAATGCCGAATTCTGGAGACATTGCGTGCTGAGTGGCGGAACTCAACGCCGCGCTTTGCCTCGACACCAGAGCGAAGAAATGAAAATATAAATGTATATAAATATTTCACTTTCTCGAGTGGGATCGAACCCACAAGCAGTCGATTTTACAGTCACACTTTGTGCTCCTGCACCACGACCGGCCTCAGAAATAAATATTATATGTAAACTATATTTTTTTATAGCTTGTTTTGAAGATTTAGTAGTAGTAGTAGCCTACCCGGGCTGACAGAACTTGAAGGAAAAAATTCTTAAAGCATTACGCGTTTAGTGACGAAACTGAATGTCGCACTTTGCCTCGGTAACAGAGCGAGGAAATGAAAATATTAAATGTTTCATTTCTTCGTGTGGGAATCGAACCCACAACCTAACCCGTTTACAGTCGCATGCTTTTGCTACGACTGACCTTCGTAGAATTCCTTATAGTAATTAACATACAACAAATCATTTAGCTTAATCCAAATTCACTTAAATGTATAAATCAGAATGCATAAAATATATCGCATCTTTTGTAAATCTGATGTTTGTTGCCTGACTGTCTCTACCATATAAAAACCATAAAATAGAATATAAAACTATGATATTATTAAAATCCGATGAACTTGGTGGTTCAACACGCTAATCTCAAAAACTTCAACTTGAATAAAAAATGTGTTGTAAAATCATAAGCTAGGATATAGCTAGCCGGATGTCAAAGCTAGTAGAAAATATCACCTTCACGCTGTATTCCGCACACTGCAGGGTAGGCAGAGGGAACCTAGTGTTAAGACACTCCGTACCCCACTTTCTGCCGAATTCTGGAGGCATTGCGTTTTGAGTGGCAGAACTCAACGCCGAGCTTTGCCTCCAGACCAGAGCGAAGAAATCGAAATATAAAAGTAAATAAAGTAAATATTTCATCTCCTCGAGTGGGGATCGAATCCACAACCAATCGGTTCTACAGTCACACTTTGTTCCCCTGCGCCACGACTGGCCTTTTAATAGAAAATATAATGCAAAATATCCCTTCAAAACTCATCCTGATTTATTACCAGAACACGCCAGTGGAAGTTGGTAACGTGGAGTGGGTATTATTAACTTTGAACGGCCTGAACTAACGACACTGCTCCAACTACTACGGTAACTTTTGTAATTGTCTAAATAATATTAGAAACCTTTTAGATATTATGGTCAATTTTCATAGTTTGGTCGTTGAGTCTTGTTGTGTGGTAAAATGTCGGTTTGTTTAATATTATTTTGGTGGTTTAACTGTTATACTACTGACCGATCTTGGTTAAAGTGTGATTTCTAATTGTAATAGAATTTTGTATGAAATCACGAGTTTTTTTTTCGACATTTATATAGTTTGAGATTCAGAGTAAACCTAGTGTTATGACATATGGAAAGAATCCATACTTTCCGTCCAATATTCGAGATATTACGTGTTGAGTGGCGGAACTCTATGTCACCATTTGTCATGTTACCAAAGCGAGGAAACGAGAATAATTCATTCTCTCAAATAGAAATTGAACCCACAACCGTCGTACTTACAGTCTATTGACGCTGTCAGTGTCTTTATTTATTTGATTCAAATTTCCATTAAATAATTAATCATCCCTTGCTGAAACTATAGTAACAGTATCAGTTAATACTCGACATATGCCCAATATTTATTCATCAATATAAATAATTAAAATATGAAATATTTCATTTTCTCGTGTGGGAATCGAAACCACAGCCTGTTGCTTCTATAATTACACTTTGTGCTCTTGCGTCACGGCTGGCCTCGTTCTAATGTCGAGGCAAGCGAGGCGTTGAGTTTCTCAGAGCGAGAGAATTCGGCGGAAAATGGGGGACCGAGGTGTCGCAACACTAATGGGTTCCCTCTGCCTCCCCTGCTGTATGCGGGATACAGGGTGCCGTTAAAAAAAAAATAAGAATTTTAATATTATTTTATATATTATTATTTTTCACACATAGCGCCACAATACTGTAGAAAAGCATACTATAAGAAACATAGTTTATTATTAGATACGCAATTTAAGATCTCGCTATTGACTGTGACCATTGGTTGCGGTTAACCTCCTTTTAGTCCGACATAGAGGTGTATATCTACTATATGTACTTATATTCGGAAAATACATAAAGCTATATGAAAATATAAATTGCTTTGAAGCCTAAATAAATTATCATGCTTAAATATCGTGCAATTTCAATAATATTACATATACTAAGTCTTACCACAAATATTGTAAAAAAGAAAAACATTTCTTTTTTAACATTTGTTACTACTAATTAGAGCTAGATTAATAAGAGTACATTGTTTTTTTTTCAGATTTACGCTATATCCCGTATGTAGCAGGTTCGGCAGAAGGAATCTATTGTTAAGACACTCCGTTCCCCATTTTTCAAGAATTCTAGAATTCGTGTTGAGTGGGGGAACTCAACTTTGTGCATGTAACGTGTGTAACTGTGCTTTTGCCTCAATACTAATATTATATGAAATATTTCATTTTCTCGAGTAGGAATCGAACCCACAAACTCTTTCGTTTACTGTCACGCGCTTGTGCGCCACGATTCTGACATCAATATAAAACTATGAAAAATATATAGAGGTTATTTGAAGTAAACTTCATGAGCGCAAATTGCAATACAGGCTTTTAAATGTTGAGGCCAATTATTAATAGCAGCACGGACTCTTTCTTTGAGAAATTTCTTCACTGCTAATCGTATGGATTGTTTTATGGACTCCAAATTATCATGGCGCTTAGAGCAATCATAAACATAATCCTGAAGATCAAGGCTAGTTGATGACCTGTCTTCATCTCTGATGAAGGCCAGAACTTTCGTTTCTAATCAAGATTGGGTGGAACGTTATCTTTATGATCTGAAGCCGAGTTTAGCTGAAAGGACCTTTCTTGGTACATGGTGGTGTTGTTAAGAGGTTTAATTACCTTCTTAAGAAGGGTATCTTGATACACATGTACCGATGTTTTGATATCTTTTTCACAAAAATATGGCTCAGTCACTCACTCCTTCGTAGCTAACACCCCACCAAACCATCACTGAAGTCGGATAATGTCCATATTGTACAGATTTCGGCATAAATACGGTCATTTTGTTTGTAAATATATTGCCTAATTGTAAAAATTTACAAAATTGAATTGAAAAAAATGTATTATCATATAGGCTAAAAATGTATTATATTATAGGCTGCAAGTCTTAAGTTAAATTCACTGCATGTTTCTAGTACTAGGTGCTATTTTACCTCCCGAGATAAAATCTTTTTAAAGTCAGTTAAAAAGATGAAAAACTAAGCACTTATAGATTACCTTGTATCTAGGCATATGGGCTAGATAAGATAGATATAAGATGTTTCTTAATCTGAAGTGTCAGGCATATAATGTTGTCACAAGCAGTATCACTGTAGTGCTCACTTAGCGATATTTGTAGTCTTTTGTGCTCTTTGCTATCTATTTTCAATCTTAACACTGTCATGCGTTGAGACCAGTGTCTAGTACTGACTGTAGAAGCGACTGTGATTGTGGGTTCGATCCCCACTCGAGGAAATTAAATATTTATGTAAAAATTTTATTTACGTTCCTTGGCTCTGGTGTCCAAGCAAAGCGCGGCGTTGAGTTTCGGCACTCAACACGAAATGCCTCCAGAATTCGGCGGAAAGTGGGGAACGGAGTGTTTTAACACTAGGTTTCCTCTGCCGCAGGGTAGGTCTGTGTGCGGGATACAGTGTGAAGCTGATCACTGTCATGAATTAAAAATATTCAATAGGCATTAGACACGTTGATAATATTCGAAATTTTGTTTTCCTTTCTTTAGTATGAATGATTTAGATGCCATCGCAATGATAGCACAAAGAACATGGCGTTTGAAACTTAACTTAACAACTGGAAAGAGAAACAGAATAAATAAGACGTGAAATTTGTTGCTTTTCAAGATTTTTTTTTTTTTTTCAACACTATATCCTTGTACCTCTTTGCCACGACGGTCTCAATTGATGCGCTTTTTTATGTATTAATAAAAATATTAAGAATACCAAAGAAGACTGACTATATATTAACGCGATGGCGCCATCTAGGCCTAATCACCACTGGGAGAATGAAACGAGGACAGAGTGTATTGACACTCGGGATAAAGCTAACCAAAAATGTAGATAACTATTAAATAGCTGATTTTTTCGCCACATGTATATGTATCTATGTTATTAAAGACATAAATGGGGATAACTTTTGCCATCATGTTTGAAATGTAAACATTTCCTCGTGTTTGACTAGAATCTACAATCATTGCAGGAAGTAAAGAACATGTGCTCGGAGCTATAAATTCAAATTTAAATTATTGTTTATTTAAATAGACTACTCAAATAGAACCCGTCGATTGAACATGAAAAAAAATGCAAACACCACAGAGAATCAATAAACTACATGAGCCTCTCTCGATTGGTTTTCTAGTAAGCTAGCAACTTCTGAAGAGTTTCACTACTCAAGCTTTGACTCCATCATCAAACCAGCTCGATGATACCCTACTAATATAATATCACGTTAAGTACGTATTAAGGTTCATGATCATACAATTATTAAAAAAAGTATTTTAAATTATTTTCATAATGTCGGCCATTTTTGATTAACAGCAATATATTATATGTATATTATATATAAAATTATAAGGCCAGTCGTGGGGCAGGGGCACAAAATGTGACTGTAAAACCAACTGGTTTTGGGCTCGCTCCCCACTCGAGGAGATGAAATATTTACTTAAATTTATATTTCCATTTCTTTTTTGGTGCTGTCACTCAACACGCAATGCCTCCAGAATTCGGCAGAATGTGGGGAACAGAGTGTCTTAACACTAGGTTCCCTCTGTCTACCCTGCTGTGTGCGGGATATAGCGTGAAGCTGATTTTTGTTTTTTTTTTTACATATAAAATGTAATTTAAAAAGTCATCAGAGCTGAAGTCGTCATCCAAATTTCAGCTCAATCTGAGACTGGGAAAAGGGTGGGTGTTTGTCACATTAAACTTGCAAGATTCCATCTACACTAACACACGGCAAGAGCTTGTAATAAGATTTCTAGTATACATACTGTTAGAGGAAGTCAAGACATTTCCTCGATTCGGCCTCGTGCACCGCGACAGTAGGTAAGTAAGACGGTTAATAATCAAGAGCGAAGACCTCGTCCTTCCGATTTCTAGATTAATCCTTAAGGAAAGGATATAAGATTATAGTCAAGCTATTTACATTTTAATTATGTGTTTACTATCATAATTTATTAGGAGACCGTCGACAGTGATACAGCGTCTGACTCTTAACAAGATGGTTGTAGCGTCGATTCTCGCTTGGGGGATTTTTTTTAGCATATTCCTGGGTCTAGTAAGAAGACATAGGGCGGCGCGGCGTTCAACTTTACTATTCAACGCGCAATGTCTCTAAAATTAGAATGTGCGTGGGGAACGGAGCCTCCTAATATGTCAAACCTGCTATATGCGGGATACAGCGTGAAGCAAAAATAATGATAGATTAATTAAAACTCAGATAAAATATTTTAATTTTGAATTAAAATGACGTCAGTAATAACATGTCGTTATAGGCTTATAATTTTTAAAATAATCAAAATCATTGTTTTAAATGATGAAGCAATCTAAATCTGATATCTCTATCTATAGTGTAAAATTTGTTCAATTAATTGTGTTCCAAAAGTCTTAGTCGATAGCCCGATTAATACTAAGCAGGTCAATAACATAAAGATACGAGAAATGATAAAGAATATATAATAAACAATAGTTTCTAATACTGATAAATATATACAAACATACATACATATCGAAACAATCATCGGATGGAAAAATCTAGAGGTAATGTTGAGATTTGTCCATTGACGTACATACTTATCTCTGTGACCCGTCCAAGATTTTTGTAATGTAGTTAAGCTGTTACGTAATCTATACATAAAATAAAATTGTAACTGATCGCTGTCTGTACATAAGAAAACTGTACATGAGAAAACTATTTTATTATTGGGGACATTTATCAATTTGTTAAAAAAATCTTAAAAAAATCATTATTTAGACATCTAAATAATATTTGGATATTGTCGTTAAAATTATGTTTATATTAGTACTTAAAAATAATACATCTGTATAACTTTTAAGTAAAAGTAATACATCTGTATTACTTTTAAGTAACTAAAAATTTTGTAGTTCATGCGAGCAAAACAGCGAGCGGGTCGCTATTATACAATACACATGTATTTTATTAATAAATTGAATAGATAGATATTAATTTTTTGTAAATCGCTCGTGTGTACTGATAAAACAGATAATATCCGAAGTATAATGATATCTAAAATGTATCCTATCCAAATATTGTTAAGAAAGTAAATTGATGCTTATAACATACGAGCCAGTAAGCGGAGATAGCATATTTGAATATACTCGTATTTAACTAGCGACCCTCCTGCGACTTCGTCCGCTTGAAAATGTTATAACTGATTGAAATAAAACAAACACTAAATGTTAAAAGCACGTAAAAAGGACATGAGGACCCCCCGAAGGGCATGTATGAAGAGGTTGATGACAGTGGACGAGGCGAAAGAGGTATGTAGAGACCGTAGCGTTTGGCGCACCGTTCTCTCTGACTACCCCGCTAGGGATAAAGCGTGAAGCTAACTTAAGTTAAGATACTAAATGTTAAGGGAAGTTCATAAATTCAAAAACTGAAAAATGTATTTAAATAACCGAATACAGTTTCTGAGCAAACAAATTTGTGTTGTTTTTACAATAGATCGACTTGTTGATATGATAGAATTATTTCCAGATATTTTCCTTCTCTCTTTTTCCTGTTTTATTATTAATCTTAAAGATATTTATTGATTATTTTTTTTCTTATTATATTGACGTTTTCTTGCTTAAAAACATAAGTGAAACTTAACCAGGCAAGGCTTGCACTTTTCTCCGCCAAAGTAAAAGCAATTATAGAAATTCCAATACGGACCAGGTGGCTGTTAACATGTTCTACCATGTAGAAGAAAGGTGACCGAAGGATTCGTATTAGTACAAATAATACAAATTTAATAAAGGTTTGAGAAGCTTTGTTTAGTTTGTTCACATTTTTTCTCAAGTCTAATAAACAAATTAAACTAGTTTTTTACACTGTTACACACTAATTAAAATGTTATTTAAGCCTTTAGTATTTTTATTTCTAAAAACAAATATTCTTGCGATCCTTTGCTTTTCATATTTATCTGTGCGGTAGGTTTTGCGCCTAAATCCGGATACCGCAAGATTTTCAAAATAAAGAAAAACCTATATGTAGCCCCACAATCTCCTCTATCTTCCAGTGCAGGCCTCTTTAATTAGGTTTAGCTGTTCCGTAGATTAGAGCGGACAAACAGAAATACAGACACATCAATTTTAATATGAATCACACTCTTTTAATCCAACTTCACTCCTTATCATGATATGATAGGAAGTGTCATCTACTTACGTCGTGTACATTCAATATATACTGAATTAAAACTGCAACGGCTGTCTAGTACCTATTGGTTTATTTATTTCTATTAAAGCGTTTTAATAATATAGGTTTCTTCATCTGTATCCTGCATATATATCTATGTAAATATCTATTTTTACTTTGAATATGTTTTAAAAATATTGCAAAATAGATTTTTGTATTAGTTTTCGTCGTAGCTCAGTTATTTTTTGCCTAACTGAACGTAACAATTGTGGCTACATTTCCATAAGGAAAAATATATTTATTATATTCCGCGTTTTGCTTTATACACAAAAATTCTTTATATAAAAGTTAAGAACGGAGTGAATAATCACTATATTAGTTCTGTTTAACTAAAACTCCGTGAACTAACTAAACTAACGTAAAAACATTTCATAAAACCAACGATACGTTGAAAAAAGTTTTTTCACTAAAAAAGACAATCGGATTACATTTTAGCTGAGTGCTTCAATTTTCCATCCACTTTGTGTTTTGTTTGTTTTATTAAAGCCCACAGTTTCCAGTAGTGTTATTTTAATAATCGGAATTTGAAAATGCAAAACCATTTTCTTCTAGTTTATCTAAAAATCTAGCATATATAAAGTATAGTAGTGTCTGTTATACTTTATGATTTAGTATACTTATAAAAAAAATTTGCTTCAAGCACACAGCAGGGTAGGCAGAGGGAACCTAGTCTTAAGATACTCCGTTCCCCACTTTTCGCCTAGTTCTGGAAGCATTGCGTATGCTTATGATTTAGTATTATCTTCATCTTTATGGGATTTGCACTCGTATTCACGCTTTTCCCTGAGCTCTGAACTTCACATTTGAACAATGCTGTATGTATACAGGTTTTTTTTTATTTTTCAAGCCTTCACATAGATTTTTTTGTTACTAACTCTTCTAGGATGGGCACAGGCCTATTGGGTGGGCATCGACCACCTGGCCTCGATTATTCCTTATACTGATGTCCTACCCGCATAAGATGTTAAATTCAGCACGCCGCAGTTGTTTTACATTTCTAATTTAAGCCAAAAAATACTTATTGAATTCGTTAAAACTTCTTAAGTTTATCTTTAACGTGAAAAAGTTATTTGTCTTTATTTTAATGCAAATTTAAAAATAGATACGTCTATCCTACTTAACAGTATCGCTGTGTGACCGCGCCGGACCCCCACGTCTCAGAGGTTATCACCATTACGTTAAATTATGTATCGTATACACACAATAATCTTGGATTTTTCGTTTCTTTTGCACGGTGTATAACTGTACATGAGATGAGTGTAGATTCGGTACTTTCTCGCCTTCTGTATCATATCTCTCTGGTGTCGCATATTCGAGCGAAATGCGAAGAACGATATTCTTTAGAGACAAGATTCTCTCTGTCTATCCTAGTATCCGAGAAATAGTATCAGAGAAAAGGCGAGAAAATAAGCAATAGCATTCCCATTTTACTTTCTGTTTACTTAAATACGTTGTTTTTGACGTTAAATTGCC
The DNA here is from genome assembly GCA_013421005.1 of Heliconius erato x Heliconius himera. NCBI lineage: Eukaryota > Metazoa > Arthropoda > Insecta > Lepidoptera > Nymphalidae > Heliconius > Heliconius erato x Heliconius himera. The sequence goes on along the minus strand of JAATLQ010038565.1, from coordinate 25,806 downwards.
AACAACTAACTATAGGAGCTCCAAGAGCATCAAGTTACTCATCGAGTAAACAGTGAAGACCAGGTTAGCTATGTCCAAGTGAACCTGTAATTAGTTGTTAGAACTATTAATATATATATATATATATATATATATATATATATATATATATATATATATTATTAATTAAAAAAAAAATAAAAAATAAATTAGCTTCACGCTATATCCCGCACACAGCAGGGTAGGCAGAGGGAACTTAGTGTTAAGACACTCCGTTCCCCACTTTCTGCCGAATTCTGGAGGCATTGCGTGTTGAGTGGCAGAACTCAACGTCGCGCTTAACCTCGACACCAGAGCGAAGAAATGGAAATATAAATTTAAGTAAATATTTCACCTCCTCGAGTGGGAATCGACAACCAGTCGGTTTTGCAGTCACACCTCGTGCCGCTGCGCCACGACCGGCCTCAATATTAATTGAATAGTTCTAAACTATTAATATAATCTAAATCTGTGTCAGCCAAATTATTCGACAGCACATCACTGCATTCTGGATTCAGAATGATGCTGAAAAAAGAAAAAAAAAATGTTATATGAATCTACAAAGCTATTGCTCAGCAAAAACTTTGATCTTTGATAAAATATTAATAATCAACTTTATAAGCAAACAATACTTGTTACTAACAATTAAAATGTTTGAATTGATAGTGTGCTAAGCACGTGATTGTTCATTTGCGTCATACTCGTACACCCTTATCTTGAGATCCGCTACAAATTGTAGAGGTCAATAATTCTTGTATCAGTAAGGTAAAATGATATTATCGCATTGAAATTAATTTATGGAGATGAGGAAAATGTTGGTTGTAACTGATTTCACGGTTATTGCCTATTCGATTCCTATTTGGAGGAGAATAACCATTTTCCTTCAAATATGGATGAAACTAGAAATATATTAAATATTTTTAATTAGAAAGAACAGTTCGAGATGTATCTCGCAACACTTATTTTACTCTTTCACTGTTCATGCTTTAAGTGAAATCGTGAAGTCGTGAATCTTTAAGTGAAATGAAAATCTAATGAATTGCATATTTCATATAAATATTTTTAAGAATCTCGAAAAAAACAGAGCTGAAGAAAGAGAATTAAGAGAAGCATCATCAGTATACTCTCGTCCACTGCTAGACATAAGCCTATCTAACTAGATGAAGCTAGATGTTCAATTCTTATCTGCCAACCGTCGCCAACCACAAACTCCAGCTATCCGGAGGGCATCATACACTAAATTTACTTCGACACAGTCTCCACACCAGAACTCTTTAATCCCAACGCTATTTTCTTATTCATAGCAAAGAAAATAGACATAGGCAGTAAAAGAATTACAAATAATTTACAAGCACTCGTATATCCACAATAGGTGATTACTTACAGGCTATAACCGATAACGAAATCGATGTTTTATCGAATTGATAACATTAAAAACTGTTTCTCTTCACTAAATGTACGGGCGTCGTCGTCATCAATCACAGGCGCAGCGCGCACGTGCCGGCGGCGTGCTATGATCTATTGTTTTTACACGCATTATCAGCGTTCACCAGCCGGCCGAACCTTTGAATGTAATACATTATATTACGTTATGGACTATGTAATTTATGGATTATATTAATGTACATATCTCTATATATATAGAGAGAATGTAGTGTGCACAGTCTCCGTTTATCCTGGCAGTATACGCAAACTGCTTGGCGACTGTTGGCAGAAAAAAATAAACGACTAGCGTGGAGATGGCTATGTTCAGCAGTGGGTGAATACAGACTGATAATGATGATGATGGTGATCGTGATGGTGATCGTGATGATGACCATGATCTTTCTCGCATTATTTTTGTATACATCATCCTTTTCCTATTTAATTTTTTGGCGTTGCAAGCTAATGCGAATCTTAATTTAGTTAGACTATGGAAACAATAATTCAACAGCAAACAAGAAACTTCACCCAATAAGGTATGTTGTTCAAGCTAGACGGTCTTAATTTTTAATACAACTATTAATATTAAACTGGATTGGAACCCAAAACTATTAGATACAAATTATAATGCCATTTTCCATACACGGTTTACTAATAAAGGTATAAAAACTTCACAAAACGTAGAAAAAAAAGAGGAGGAAAAAAAGTGTTGATCGGAGTGTTTTAACACTAGTTTCTCTCTGCCTACCCTGCTGTGTGCGGGATACAGCGTGAAGCTGATTTAATTTCATCCGTATTTGGAGGAAAATTCTCATTTTTTTTTCGTCTGTATGTAGATTCTGTAGACAAAGGCAGAGAAATTGTAGGTAAACATTTGGAAATTCGACTCGGAGCTCAACGGACCATCTTAATTGTACTCACCTTTGAATTTATAGTTCACTGTGTAGCAATTTATCTAGTAACAGCTGAAACCACTTTGGAAATGGCAGAATAAAGATGATTCTACTGTTATTACTACGTCTAACTATTAAATATATAATATGTATTTTCTTCATCTGTATCCCGCATGTAGTAGGGCAGGTAGAGGGAAATTAGTGTTAGAACACTTCGTTTCCCATTTTTCGCCGATTTTTTGAGTTCTGAGTGGCGAAACATAACGAAGCTTAGAATATTAATAAATAATAATTCCTTCCCCGGAGTGGGGAACCAATCCACAATCTATCGTTTACAGTCTTAGGCTTGTAATTGAGCCCCTGCGCCACGACGGCCTTCTTATGGTAACCTATTAAATGTCTATACGTAATAAAATACATACTTCTATGTTATTCATAATTATAATATTTGAATTAATACAAAATTAGTTCGGTAAAACAAGAAGCTAATACTTCTAAAAACGGCCCAGCCACACATTTTGATAAAGGGGCAAAGTTTGAGAAGTTAGGGCTTGTATGTAGAGTTGCCCTAACTTTATGTTCAATTGTAGAGCTAAAAATTTGGCTCTACATGAGATCTTGGCAACATATTACATGAAAATGTTTTGTTGAGTTTTATCATTATATTCATTGGATCACATAAAAAAAAAAATTCAGTAGAACAGTTTGAAAATTTACATATTGCTTTTGTAAGGCCTTGAATTCTTTATTTCTAACAATTATTTAGCTTCAGGATGTACACAGCAGGGTAGGCAGAGGGAGCCTACTGTTAAGACACTCCGCTTCCCATTTTTCTCCGAATTCTAGAGGCGTTGCGTGTTGATTGACAGAACCTTGAGCGAAGAAATGAAAATATTAAATATTTCATTTCCCCAAATTAGAATCTAACCCACAGCCGTCACAGCCACTGCGCCACAACGGCCTTAATTATTAAAGAAAGACGTTTATTTTACTAACTACTACTATTGAAGGCTTATCTCTGGTCATTATAAGAGAACAAAGCTAATGTACTAAAAGTAGATCAACACTCAACAGTAATAACAAACATCTGTTTATTATGTACAAATATTTATTCAAAGATATAAACGTCTTAATCATTTTATCTTGTTACTATTCGTGAATTGTGATAGTAGTTATAGGTAGTAGTGAGGCCAGTCGTGGCGCAGCGGCACAAAGTGTGACTAAAACCGACTGGTTGTGGGTTCGATCCCCACTCGAGGAGATGAAATATTTACTTAAATATATATTTCCATTTCTTCGCTCTGGTGTCGACAAAGCGCGGCGTTGAGTTCTGCCACTCAACACGCAATGCTTCCAGAGTTCGGCAGAAAGTGGGGAACGTAGTGTCTTAACACTAGGCTCCCTCTGTCTACCCTCCTGTGTGCGGGATGCAGCGGTAAGCTGATTTTTATTATAGGCAGTAGATTAGAACAAAATAAAAAAAAGTTTATTTTTTATTTTTTACCTGTTGATTTAGCATTAAGACACTTCCGTTTGACACTTTTTGCCGGATTGTCAAGACAGTGCTGTTGTTGTGTATCGGAACTCAACGTCGTGCCGCGCCTTGCCGGTTGTTACTAGAAAAAAATAAATTAAATATTTTTTTAATAAATATTTCCACTCGAGTGAAAAAAAAAGTATTTCCCCGCTCTAATAGCGTCCACTAATATTCCGAATTATAAAACTTACATATGCTCTTTATAATGTGTTTCCTACTACAATAGTGGTTTTGATTGTCTTTCAGTTGACACTTACATATGTTATTATTTTTATTTAAAGAAATAACATTGTATACAACAATAAATAACATTTAATTCAATAACAATCACTTTTTACTAATTTTTATTTATATGAAAATATAAATTACTAAGTTGGTCTTAAAATATAATGATTAATGATTAATTTTAGTCATTCTATCCACGGAATGATATTTACATATACACAATATATATTGTATTTCGCGTACATATAGTCTACTCGACTGCGTTGTAAATATAAGCTATAAATCTCTTTAGTGGCGCCATAAAACTTATTTTATTTTTGTTAAAAAAAAAATCAGCTCCATGCTGTAGGCTGCGTAGGCAGAGAGAACTTAGCCTTAAGACACTCCGTTTCCCACTTTCCTCCGAGTTCTGGAGCCGTTGTGTGCTAAGTGGCGGAACTCAACGCTGCTCTTTGCCTTTATTTGTTATATAATATTTGAAATTATATTCTCTTAATTATTAAAAGATTATCTCGAAGTCAGAGGTGGTGGTATTCCGTCATGATGGCCTTAATAAACCTATAGCAAGCTTACCTGCTATCAATTCCAACACAAAAGAATGTTAATTTTATGAGAAATATAAGTTAAGGCTATCATGGCGCAATTCCACCGCGTCTGACTGTAAACGCAATGGTTGTGAGTTCGATTCCTACTCGAGGAACTGGCTAATTTTTATTTCATCACGCTGGTGACAAGATAGACGCAGTCGAGTCGACACTGTATGTATGTATGCGACGTACAAATATAATATAAATTACAATATATATTATGTATACGTAAATAGCATTCCGTGCATTCCAGCACTAAGACAGAGTGCGGTGTAGCCACTCAACGCATAATGTCTGAAGGACTTCAATGACAATAAAGTGAAATTCAAAGAAAATAAATAAAGGAAAATAGTCCTTAATAACAGATTAAAGCTACAAAAAAAATATTTGTATTACTTGTATTTTTTAATTTATATTTTTTGGGCATAATAAATCATTTAGTTGCATTCCCAACACCGCTGAATTCTGGAGGCATTGCCTGTGGAATGGTGGAACTCAACGCTTTGCCACCACTCCAGAGCGAAAAAAATTAAAATAAATAAATCAGCTTCACGCTGTATTCCGCACACAGCAGGGTAGGCATAACCTAGTGTTAAGACACTCCGCTCCCCACTTTCTGCCGAATTCTGGGGGCATTGCGTGTTGAGTGGCAGAACTCAACGCCGCGCTTAAACTCGACACCAGAGCGAGGAAATGGAAATATAAATTTAAGTAAATATTTCATCTCCTCGAGTGGGATCGAACCCACAACCAGTCGGTTTGCCGTGCCGTGCTCGTGCCGCTGCACCATGACTGGTCTCAAAAAATTAAATATTAAATATTTTTATTTCCTTGAGTTCGAATCGAACTCACAACCTGTCGCTAATACAGTCACAAACATGTGCCCCTGCGCCACAACTAGCCTCTCAGAATAGATCATATTTACAATCTTATCAATATACATTTTATCAAATCAATTGCCGTTCTACTTACACAGATTATGAAGATATCACTAATAACAAAGTATTTAACTTAAACAAATCGAAAGCAATCAATAATTCAATTACAAAACCAACAATTCATTAAAAAAATATTTACTATTTGTACGTATTACATTTTATCTAAAATAAATAATATTAAATTAAGTCACGGTCAAGCTATCTATAAATATAATAAAATTATAAATTGAACTTTTGAATATGAACTAAAAAAAAATGTTTTTTTTTATTTATTTTGTGTATCTGTTATAGTTTCGCACAAAAAATATTAAATAGAATTTTGATTATTTTTTATTATATTATATTTGTTAGTCGTTATTTTTTATTATATTTGTTAGTCGTCAGCATCATTTATTTTAAAAGTTTGAATACCTGAAGTAAAACTGTAGTAGCTCGTCTTATCTGTTTGTTTGAGATCTTAGTGAAGAAATAATTCGTCGATATGATGAGCATGTCCATATAAAAAATCTTAAAATTTATAATTAAAACGCCTCAAGAAAACAAATGTATTGAGAAAAAATTGAGGTTGTCGATTGTGAACGTGTGAATTTGATTCTTAGCCACGGGAATAGAATATTTAAAATTAAAAATTAAATTAAATTAAATCAGCTTCACGCTGTATCACAGCAGAGTAGGCAGAGGGAACTTAGTTTTAAGTCACTCCGTTCCCCGCTTTCTGCCGAATTCTGGAGGCATTGCGTGTTGAGTGGCAGAACTCAACGCCGCGCTTAGCCTCGACACCAGAGCGAAGAAATGGAAATATAAATTTAAGTAAATATTTCATCTCCTCAAGTGGGGATCGAACCCACAATCAGTCGATTTTACAGTCACACTTTGTGCTGCTGCGCCACGACTGGCCTCAATATAAATAAATAGAATATTTAATATTTTAATTTCCTCACTCTGGGAACGAGGCCAAAACGCGGCTTTTTGTTCCGTCGCTCAACACGCTATCTATACCTACAGAAATTAACGAAAGTGGGGAACGGAATAAATTTGGCGGAAAGTGGAGAACGAGTGCCTTGATGGTAACAAAGTGTTCCTACTATGCTCGGGATACAGCGTTAGGCTAATAAAATATTATACCCATATATTTTTGCCTTGTAACGCGGCCAAAACGCGGCGTTTTGTTCCGTCACTCAACACGCTACCTATGCCTACAGAAATTAGAGGAAAGTGGGGAACGGAATAAATTTGGCGGAAAGTGGAGAACGAGTGCCTTGATGGTAACAAAGAGTTCCTACATCTCGGTATACAGCGTTAAGCTAATAAAATATTATACCTATATATTTTTGTCTTGTTATTTGTATGCCTAATATTAACTATCGAATGCGTAAATTAGGATAAGATAGGTCAGGGCGATGTTTGATAAATAATATTCAAGGAAATTACGTCGTATATTCTAAGTATCGTTGTACAGTATCTATTATTTTTTATATAATATAATAAAGCGGAAGAGTTTATTTGTTTGTTTGTTTAAACGCTAAGATCTCTGGAACTACGGGTTGGACTTACATATATTTATCTTTTATAAATAAATCACAATAAGACATTTTGTGACAAAAAATATTAGAAAATTTCAAGGTGATATTTCACTGTTTTTTATTTCTCCTAAAGTATCCATCATCAAGGAAATTTTATGAAGATAATCTTTGGCCTTTATAGCATGTAATTTGGAAGTATACTTTTTGAGAAAATGTAATATTAAAATAATTCAACACTCTGTTTACGGCCGCAAGCCTAGGCTCGAGTTCCGCGGGGGGCGCCCTTGCCGCCGATGACATTCTCGCATGCAACTTGCATTTTCCCAAATTTATGAAAATAGGTTTTTCATGATTGAATGTATAACTTATAAAATCTATGTGTTGGCAAATGCAGCGCATTAAAGGAATTAGGTGGTATGCGGGAGAAGCTGCGAATGGGCCGCTAGTAAATAATATAAACATTTGAGACTGCCGTGTCGCAGTGGAACGGAGATTGTAAAATCGACCACTGTAGGTTCGACCCCACTCGAGGAATGATGGTGAAAAAGTGAACGTTATACCTACCCATCTACCTGCCTTACCATGGTCTGGCAACCTGCAAACCGAGAGAAAATACATGTATTAAAATCAAAAGGCTTAAATTTGTTATTTGTTTATTTAAAAAAATTGAAAAAAAATATCACTTAAATACTACTTTCATGTACTTACAGTGGTTATATATATTACAATTTGAAACATTTAAAAAATTACAGTGTTTTTTTAAGACCTTCGGTGGGGAGGTTGTTGCTTGAAATGAATTATTATATAAATTCCAATTTGATTATAGATCAAATTGGAATTTATATAATAATTCATTTATTAATGTGATTTATTTAACTTAAAAAAAAGTAAAGGATATAATATATTTGGCAATTATAATATTTAAATGATGTTAATTTTTTTTACCTTCTCAAATGATCTGTTTGTTATTATAATAAATTAGAAGGCATAGCTTTATATATGTTTTTAGTAATTTGTTTGTCGACTTCAATAAGAAAGAAAATAATGTGAAGGATGAATTATGCAATAAAGGCTTGAACGGACTGAAAACATCAAATGACAAATAGTGAAAGTAAAAGAAATTAATTAAAATTGATGGTTTTGGGATCGATCCCAAAATTGGGTGACTACGCTGGTGGTTTTCTCTAATCATCCTACACTCAAAACAAACTGTACAAAACAAATATGCAAAATCTAACTTACTATATGATTTTTTTGAATTACTCAAAACGCAACTCTAGATTTGGTTTACACTAATATCAATTATACCACCGTGAGGTAGTCATGGTGAAGGGCGCAGTCGTGTAAATGATATACAATTTAATATCATCTCCTCTCTCTAGTAACAATAAACTTATGCCGTGTGATCCCGGCCTAGAATAGGATCGTCCTGGTACTGGTGGTGTCGTAAGAGGCGACTAAACGTGTGGTAGAGTCACGTCGCCAGCAATGGCAACACGCATGGGCAGACTCGACAGGGTCATTACCACCCCCCGCATTTAAAACCGGCGTGAAGAAAGAAGAAGTGGCTTTATGCAACTACGTTTCGCATCAGGTAATGCCGGGCTCCGGCGCCCAACCCACCTTATCGGCCGGCAACGCGCCTGTAGCTCCTCTGGTGTTGCACGGTGTCGTGGGCGGCGGTAATGACTTACCATCAGGTGACCCGAACGCTCGTTTGCCATGTCTTTTCCATAAAAAAAAAAACAAAGCGAACCGCGGCGGTAAGTACCACCATTCAATGCTAAAAGAATTTGGCGGAAAGTGGAGAACGGAAGTATCATTATGTAGAACGGAGTGTCATCAAATGAGGTTTCCTATACTCTCTTATGTGCCGCATACAGTGTGAAGCTAAAAAAAAATCAAATGTACGATCTGTCCGGCAACAACGTTTCCATTGCTGTATAAATATAGCGCCACAAAATTTTCCATCGAATATTTGAAGAGAACATCTGAGAATTTTTGTTAGTTTGGCTCAATTATGTGTTGGCACGTTGTAATGTGGATTATATAGTATTTATATAAATCAGCTTCACGCTGTATCCCGCATACAGCAGGCTAGGCAGAGGGAACCTAGTGTTAAGATACTCCGTTCCCCACTTTCCGTCGAATTCTGGAGGCATTGTGTGCTGAGTGGCGGAACTCAACGCCGCGCTTTGCCTCGACATTATTAGTATTTTTATAATCGTTATTATTGTCTGTATGTCCTGACTTCGTTTGGATACTTCGCTATAACACCAAAAAATTTTCTTTTTCAATTCATACCATTCAACCAAACAAACTCCCATTTATAATACCTTACCATTTATAAGGGTACTTACTTATTTCTATATTTTAAAACAAAATTTACTTTTATGTCAATTTATTAAATATAGAACTTTATTTTACGCATGAAATTTTATAAAATTTTTACACAAAAATCACAAAAGGCCAGTCGTGGTGCAGGGGCACAAGCGTGTGACTGTAAACGTGATAGGTTGTGGGTTCGAATCTCAATCAAGGAAATTAAATATTTAACATGTTCATTTCTTCTCTTTTGCGTTAAGTCATACGCGCAGCATTGAGTCCCCCCCCCCCTCCCGCAATGCCTCCAAAATTAGGCGGAAAGTGAGGGGCGGAGTGTCTTAACTCTAAGCTCCCTCTGGCTATCTATGTACATGCGGGATACAGCGTGAAGTTGAAATAAAATATATAAGCAACACAAAGTAAAGTATTAAGCCTGATCCAGTATCAGATTAAGTATATCCTAGCATAAACGCCAATGAAACTAGGTCCCAATACTGGTTTATATCGCACAAGGCAATGAGTGCGATCTGACAACTCTGTCTGACGACTTGTTTAAAATTGAACATAACCCAATATTAAATGTAATAATAATTATAAAAGTAATTTATTTCTCTTTTTAATATATATTTATATATATTTATTGAGAGCCTTGAGGCCAGTGGCGCAGGGCTGCAAGCATGCGACTTGGCTTTCGCGTTTGCTTTCGCTTTTACACGCGACAGGTTGTGGGTTCGATTCCTACCTGAGGAAATGAAATATTTGATATGTGAAATATTTAATATCGTTCTAGTAACGATACGGTCATCACGGTGGGCGCCACTCAACTAAGGCGAAAGGTGGGCGAGTGCTTTAACACTAGGTTACGAGGGTCTCTCTGCCTTGTTATGTGTGAGTTTACAGTGTTAAGTAAAAAAAATCTATTTATACAATTACAAGTCCTTACCCGCAACTTTATCTGCGATGAAATAAGTTCGTGGAGAAATTTCGAGAAATATTTTTTCCAAATTTGTTTATTCAATGCAAGGTCCTATTTTGATACAGAACTTCACAATATCAGCTAATTTATTTTATGTTGGCATTTTTTTTAACATTAAAAATATTTGACTGACTTTCTTTTATCGAAGACGTAGTTGTCGTGTAATTATGAGTATTGGTAGCATTAAATCGTCTGAAAGTCTAAAGTATATTTTAGGAATATTAGTTATAAAATAAATATTGTGTCAACGAAACGTTGGTTGTGTAAACGAAGCCCTTTCCATACCTAACATAAACCATTCTTAATTTTTCTCCCTCTTATCCCAAAAAAAACCATAGAGATTCAGTAATAATATACATAATATTTTCCTTAACCACTTAGTAACAAAAGGAAAATTCACGATCAGATAGATACTTTGGTACAATATAATCTGAAACATGTGTGTTTAACATATTGATAAACAACTTCAGTAGATATTTGCTCGTTGACAAACAAACATACACTTATTGTTTACTTTAAAATCTATATCGTTAGCGAATTCGATTTCAGGTTCATTCAACGGAGGCTCTAATTGGCGACATACAGCACCGGCACAAACCGGATGTATATAAACAAAGTATCGCAGGACCTGCGAGATTCCTATTAGTATAGATTAACATGTGTCACGTTCACTGTTCGTGCTCTCATAGGCGAATGTTGTATGGAAAATTGAGAGAATAATTCTAATTGTATCAAAATAATGCTTTAATCTATTGTATTATGTAGTCATTAAATTAAATATTTCATTATAGATATGCAATATAATGAAAATATAATAAAAATATAATGATAACGCTGTTAATTTGATAACTCGTCCTACAGAAAGTACCCAGTGTTTACTACGTGATCTTCCCTTGTGATTAGTAAGTAGTTCCATAGCTACGTGTTGAAAGTTCACCTGACGATTTCCGACACTACTTACTCTCATAAAGATCAGATTAATTTACTTTAAGGTAATTTTCAAATAAGGCTGCCCCCGAGGTCAAATTGAAATAGCTTAAAATATTGTATTGCATTTTCAAAATATTGAAGATAACTTCGACATTATTCATACATCAAAACGATTCATATGATGATAATATAGCCTTCCTCGATAAACAAACGATTCATTAAAAAAATTGTTTTAATCCACACCACTAACTACCTTTTAAGTTAAGCACTTTAAGCTGATCAGCCAAATAAACTAAAAAAAATAGAATCTTTTTAATTTTCCAGATTTTTTTTTCCCAATCACACTCATTTCAAAATACATTCATTCGAAATGTAAATTTCAAGTTAATTTCAATATAATATATTATGTATTTATAAAAACTTTTACCTGCTTCCGGTAATTTGGCATTGTAGTGACAATGACGCAATATAAACCACCTTGTAATTAAAAAATACTTCAAAATATCTATAAAATTAATTATATTTTTATAAGTAATAAGAATAACAAAAGTAATAAGAAGAGGCTGCCTATATTTTTGTGACCCAGCTTTGTTAAATTGAATAATCAATAGTTCAAAGCTTAAAATAGTATAGACGAATCATGTTTGTGGCTGAAATAACCAAAATTAATAATTTCAATAACTTCACGTTTTATTCTATAGTAGGGCAGTAGGTAGAGGGAACCTATGAACAGGGAATACCAATGTAACTCCGTTTCTTTATACATAATTTTTTGACACATTACGAAACTGAGCGCCGCGCTTTGTCCAGTGTGAGGATATTAAAACAATTAAATATATATGTTTTAGTTTTCGACCTTAAGATTAATACTGTTGGCTTTATTGCTTTTACAGTGATACCGATGGGTAGGGAAGAGGTTACGATCACCCCGAAAACACTACGTGGCTGCTTCAGCGGATTGAACCCTGAGTCCACAATCTCGATTATTTGGATAATCATTTAAACATTTTACCTACGGTATTTGTTTACCAGAAACAATCATAAAAATCAAAAACTCTATATACAATCTAATTGCATATTCATCCGAGTGTAATAGCCATATCGGTCTTTAGAATTTTTTCAATAGCATTCTATCCAATATCCATTTTCTGTACGTTAGCTTCAATTCAGTAAAAAGTTTCCGAAGTGGTTTTGGTCTAATCTTTTCAACATAAATGAATACGGTACAGCAATTCTAATTTCGTTTGAAAGCTACTCTAATTCAATTTAGTTCTTCTGAATAGATTTTATTCAGATTCGCTCAAAGTTCAGGATTAGCTCATACTCCGTAGGAATTTGCTTAAAATTGACAGACGAAATTTTTTAAACTGTTTTATGAATATTTTATACTTTTTTGTACTTATATTGTGATTGTTTCGTGGTATTTTAATTTATTTTATTTTTATTAATTGAATGAATAAATTTAACTTTATATCTAAAAGTGACATTCTGATACATTCGGATATTTAGTAGGAACACCGATATAGACATATCGGATACATTCTGGTCTACAATTCAATTTGGCAAGAAGTGAAAACTTACAATATAAATAAAGGAAAAAAATCGAAATTTATACAAAATAAAACCATTATATAAACTTATTGTAGTTCATTACATAAAAAAATTGTGCATACGCACGCAAAGTTAGTTCTAGTTTTAAAAATAGTCCGTAGTACGTACATAATAATATCCAAAAGACAAAACCTATATAATATGTAATTAATATATTATTAATTAAAGGAAGTAATTTCCAAACATGTTCAATTTTAATTGATTGTTACCTTGTTGTTATCATCCATTCATTAAAAAATGAGGTTACGACACGTTACAGCGAGTATTCTGTAATAAGAAAGACATTGTTCCAATTTGTGTGTAAAACAGAAAAAAAATGTTTGTTTTGGTTTTGTGTTCTATATCACACATTATTAGATGCAAAAAGAAGAAAACAAGCCCTAAGTTTTGAATGTTGTCTAAAGTAATATTAAACAATTGAACCATTGAAATATTTTTATATTCGATATACTCAAAAGTAATATAAACATATAATTAAATATATATATTGTATAACCTTTAAAAAAAACATGTCAAATTCTTACAATGTAAAAGGTACTACTTAAGATCCAAAATAAATGTAAACCGGACGAATTGGAAAGTCAAGTCAAGTCAGGTCTTATAAATGATGAATTAGTAAGTCTGTGTGCTCTCTACATTATAAATTCCACTCATTCCACCATTAGTGTTAGAACACTCCGTACCTCACTTTCAACGGAATTTTTTGAGGCATTGCTTGTTGAGTGGCAGAACTGAACGCCGGGCTTTTAACCTTGGTGAGAGTGGGCATCAAACCCCCTCCCGTCGCGTTACTGTCACACCCTTCTACCCCTCGCCCCAATGACTTCGAATCGAATTTATTTTACCAATGTTTTTAAAAACTTAGTTTTCACCAAGTCCTAATTATAGTACTGAATATTGCGCATGCGCATTTACATAATACCTATACATTAAGTCGATTTTTTCTATTCTATCAAGAAAACCTGTATAACAATTAAGATGTAGATAACAGGTACCCATTACGTACGCCAAAGCTAAATGATACTTTGAAAAGTTAATTAACTAATCATCTTTAAGTGACAATTACTGAACACAATGGAAAACGATAACGACGTTTTTCCTCACCTAAGTGTTTAGCTTGTTTTAAACTCGCCTTCTATAATGTAAATTGATTTAATTTTTAATATTCTGTCTGACATATATGTTATTGGATGCTATAGAAATGATGGCTAAATAGAATGTGTTAACGAGTACATATGCTTAGGAGAGATTATATCAGTAAAAGAGCAAGTCTTTAAAGAAGTAGAAAGGAGAATTAGTATGAGATGGAAACGGTAATGGTCATTAAAATAAATTTTGAGGTCGTGGCGCTGGGGCACAAAGTGTGACTGTAAAACCGACTGGTTGTGGGTTCGATCCCACTCGAGGAGATGAAATATTTACTTAAACTTATATTTCCATTTCTTCGCTCTGGTGTCGAGGCAAAGCGCGGCTTTGAGCTCTGCCCCTCAACTCGCAATGTCTCCAGAATTCGGCAGAAAGTGGGGAACGGAGTGTCTTAACACTGGGTTCCCTCTGCCTACCCTGCAGTGTGCGGAATACAGCGTGAAGCTGATTTGAAAAATGCAAAAGTACTTCCTCAGAAGAGAGCAAAGTATATACTACATGCATCCTTCCTTGCCTCACTTATGGTTGCCAAACATGACCACAAACGTTTAAAACTAATCTAATGCTTATGGTGTCCCGTGTAGTGTGGAAAGAAGTATGTTTAATATCAAAAGAAAAGATAAATGGAGAGCTACCAAGATCAGAGAATTTACGAGGGTTAAAGGTGTATTTTGCAACATACGGTCACTAAAATGGAAATGGACAGGACATGGACATGAGGACAAAAATCGACAAATGGACAAAGGAGGTCACGGAGTGGTATCACAGAGACGGAAAAAGAACAAGTGGTAGGCAGGTAAAAAGATGGGGACACGATCTACCCAAATATTGGAGAAATGGTCTCTTGCATTGTAGTCAACGCAAGAGACCATTGGAGGAATTTGGAGGAGTCCTATGTCTCAATACAACTTGACCAAACCGAAAATATTAGATAAACATATTAAAGTAGGAAAGTTAAAAATATCAATATATAAGCGTAGAAGATAAGTAAATATAGTTTGGCCGTAGTAGTGTATTTATTATCTTAGTTAAAAAAAAAAGTAAATAATATAATTAAATACAATTTAGTATGTAATTTAACTGATCAGTGAGTAAAGGCTTTTTTTAATTTTAATTGTGTGTGACGGTTGTAGGTTCGATCCCCACTCGGGGGAATGAATTATTATTTATTTATATTTTCGTTTCTTCGCTCCGACACCAAGGCGCGGCGTTGAGTTCCGCCACTCAACTAGCAATGCCTCGAAAAATTCAGCATGAAAGTGGGGAACGGAGTATCTTAACACTAGGTCCCTTTTATCCCTTTGTCTACCCTGCTACAGCTGAGTGTAGCTGATGTAATGTAATTTTAAATTATAATTTGATAGTTATAATATTGTTTGATAGTTTTAAATATATTGTGCTATAATATTATAGATATCTGCTTTGATGAAAAACAAGCTTGTTTTTAGTTTTAAATTTCATGAAATAGGAAATAATATATACATATTCTTTAAAAAAAACACAAAGAAATAATAAAATTATAAAGATTGTTTACAATGGCAGGTTTATCTCTTAAAGAAATCTTAATAATAAAGAAACAAAATAAAATAAAAAAATTATAAACATAAAACATAGTATGTATAGAAAATTAATTATATATACAAACATACATACATATTTACATAAATATACAATACACAAATACATAATATTAAGTCATTTATCTTTAGATTTTTATAAAGACGACGAGACGAAGGAAGGTTGTATATTTGTTGAAATATGTAAATATAATGTACAATTGGAAAGGAATACAATTAAAAGATTCCATTAAGCCTCGTTAGATATGTATACCAACTTTTTTTTCAGTTTGCGCTGTATAGCAGGATAGGTAGATAGAACCTAGTGTCAAGACACTGTGTTCGCTCTATGTTTAAAATCTTTACATAGAATTTTTTTTTATGGAAAAGGATAAGGCAAACGAGCGTTCAGGTCACTCAATGGTAAGTGAATACCGCCGCCCACGACCGCGTGCAACACCAGAGGAGCTACAAGCGCGTTGCCGACCTTTAAGGTGGGTTGGGCGCCGGAGCCCGGCATTACCTGATGCGAAACGCAGTGGCATAAAGCCACTACTTAACGCCGGTTTTAAATGCCGGGGGTGGTAATGATCCGGTCCAGTCTGCCCATGGGTGTTGCCATTGCTGGCGACGTGACTCTACCACACTTACTTCAGTCGCCTCTCACAACACCACCAATACCAGGATGATCCTATTGGCACAAAGCAAAGCATGTTGAGTGGCGAAACTCAACGCCGCATTTTAACTAACCGGCACGACAATAACTCATTCCCCTGAATCAGACTACCAACCACTCCATATTAGAAGGTTAAAACGAAACGTATATATAAAATGATACAAATAGGTAGGTACAAGGTATAAATAAACATGGTTGATAATGAACAATTGACCTAAATCGACTAATTTTCGTAATACACTGTGTCACGTTATTTACTCATATTTTTATCGTCCATTCAAATTCCAGTAGCTTTTCGATCGTCAAATGTTTACTCAAGGGAAGTCCCCACTTTATATTATAAAAAAAAACAAATACATTTTTTTGTTGGATTTGGAATTATGAACAGATATATGGTTTTTTTTATTTTTCTTTTATCTTTATTTTTCTTTTTATTTTTCTTTTATACATCTGCACAACACTACAATATTGTTAAAGATTATGAACGATATTTTACAATTTATTATAATTTACAATATGAGTACCTTTACCAATATTATAAAGCTAAAAGTTGCATTTGGTTGACCGCACCAATATAATCAGGATAGGTACTATTGGAATAAAAATATATATTTTGTGTTTGATATTCTATTTATAGGGAAAATATGTAATGCTTCAATGTAAACTAATGTATCTGTGGTCAAAGTTACCTCGGGCACTAAGAATATATCATATACCATAAACAACTCTTAGTTATTTCCATGTGACCGTGGGAGCGAAGCCGCTGGTGTACTTAGTAATATGTATATAGTTAATAGAGGCCGGTCGTGGCGCAGCGGCACGAGGTGTGACTGCAAAACCGACTGGTTGTGGGTTCGCTGTATCCCGCACACAGCAGGGTAGGCAGAAGGAACCTAATGTTAAGACACTCCATTCCCCACTTTCTGCCGAATTCTGGAGGCATTGCGTGTTGAGTGGCACAACTCAACGCCGCGCTTTGCCTCGACACCAGAGCGAAGAAATGGAAATATAAATTTAAGTAAATATTTCATCCCCATGAGTGGGGATCGAACTCACAACCAGTCCCACACACAGCTATTATTCAAAATACATTTAGAGAATTGGGAAAAAGCATGAATTTCTTATTCTTCTATACTCAGATCATTCAACAAAATATCATAAAACTATAAAATTCTCTTATACATATAACGTTAGTAACTATATACATATATATGTATACATAATAAAGCGAACGCTGATAACGTTACGTTACATTGTGTTTGAAATGAATAACAAAACAAATAAGTAAAAAGCAAATCATATAATTCAGGTATTAGCGCGGACGCCATTGTTGTTCGTGTATTGTTTTAAACGAGGTATTTTTCATATATTATGTATTATGTCCCTGTACTAATACATAGTCATATACATTCTTGTAAATCAATCGGGCTGTCACGATTTCTTCTAACAATGTGAATCATATAACGTGCTATATTTATTTTTTCAGTTTCACGCTGTATCCCACTAACAGCAGGGTAAGCAGAGGGAATATAGTGTAAAGACTCGAGTGGGAATCAAACCCACAACTGTCGCGTTACAGTCACACTCTTATGCCCCTGAGCAATTAAAATGTACTTTATATTTGAATTGAGATTAATGTTGCGAAAAATTCGTGCAGAATCGTTTTTTTGCACCGTTTCATATATATACACTTTTATTACTCTACTATTTTTATATGTATAAGTACATTTTGCATTTACTCTATCACGTGGTGGGTTGCAGAATCCACGTCGCCATGTCGGTTTTTGTGTAACCAGACCAAGAAAATACATCTGTATAGTATAAATTATTTGGAGGTCGTCGTGGGGAAGTGGCTCCAGCGTGCAACTGTCAACGCGATGGTTGTAGGTTCGATTCCCACTCGAAGAAATGAAGTATTTAACATTTTCATTTCCTCGCTTGGTAGCCAAGCCAAAGCACAGCCTCGAGTATTAGTTGGAAAATTGGTAACTTAAGTATCTTAATCTGAACGGAGTATCTTAACAGTTTTCCCAGGATACAGCGTGAAGCTAAAGAATATATATAAATAAGTATAAACTTCATTCGTATACAAACCTAGAACAATCGCATATAATTACAACTTTTTTCACCAAAGAACACTGCAGACTATTCTACTATCACAATCAAATAAGTAAACTTAGTCCACAAAATAGTATTTTCTTCCCAAAATATGTTAGAAATAATGAACCAAGCAATGAAGAGTAGGTAGTAGATATACACGTCAGGAGCCAGGAACTGTATTTTGTTCTTTGTTTGCTTCACTCTCCCTAATGAAGTACCACCCTGTCACGATGATGTAACATCTCTATGGAAAAACAAGCAACAAAAACATTTGGCCAACGTATCCCAACGCGTTTTGCCAAAGGATTTTGAATGAATATACTTGGGCCACGATTGGCCCAATTTGGTATAAGTTGACGTGGAATATTAGAAAATATTTACTATTCGATATAAAAAGAGGTAATTAATCATAAGTAGAGTGATTTCCTTTAATTTTTTCCCGACTGTACATTAAAAATATAAAACGAACCCAATTTCTTTTTCGTAGAGTACTCGCATTCAAACCTATAACTACCACTGAGTCGCATACGTACTAGGTTATAGTATATTAAAAAAATCTACGGTATTAATCTCATTTAGTACCGTTTTCCCAAATATCCTTCTCAAACACTTAAATAATATATAATTGCGTTTCATAACTATAAACTATAAACAATATTATCTATAAAGGACGAACACAAATACAATCGTTTCATATATTTTCTATAATAGAATAACATCACGTAATTCATTTTAAATAGAACCAATTATTGTTTATTCTGATCGCTTCTATTCTGCATTATCAAAGGATAATATAAAGCTTTTATAGAATATAAAAATAAGGATCCATTCTGTGAATGGTTGACCTATAGTTGCTAAGTTTATCTGTTTGAGGCAGCATATCCCGCGAATGTTATTGTAGAACATCGGTTTTTTTTAAAAAAAGAAATGCGTCAAGGCTGTATTATGTAACTCAGTTATTTAAATCTAATAATTCTATATAGTAAAAAAAAGAACAAAATCTTTGGACCCTTATTTCTGAAAAACGCGAAAAGGGCTCATCCCTTCGCGCTTTTCAGAAATTGGGCATTTTTATAGTTTATATGTAGGCGAAGTTCAGAACGCTAATATTTTTTAATAATAATGCTTATAAATTAAATATATAATAGTACATTAAATTCGTAAATAAAACATTACACACCCTACCATCCATGCATTTGACAATATTTATTCTTTTATGTTTATAAAGTGTCATACACGTTGCTATGGCAACGCCAACGCGTATTATTATTCTCGTCAACTGGTTCTCTAGTACTTACTAATGTCAACTAATGTACCCCCAGTGCAGAGACAGAGGCGTCCCTCTAATTTTTCCACGACAATCGGTCCTGCGCCTCCCGCACCCAGTGGCTATACGCACTCGTATATTAGGGATTCGGGTTGCGGTTAGGTTGAAAATGCAGTCCAAATCCTATTTAGAAATGGATTAAAACTAGAGAGTGTTAATAATTATTGAAGAAAGTATTGATTTTAAAAAAATCCGCTGAGTTTCTTGCGCCGGTTCTTCTTAGGTCTGAGGCATTGATGTATGAAGACTTTAGTGAACTCGTGGTAAATTGTTTGACGTTAAAAAAATGAAAGATGTAATTTATTATTTTTATTTTTATTTGACTTTGAATTCTCCCGTTATTATCTTTATTAGCCTAAGATCCCAGGAGCGCCAGACCTACGTCACTTTAGCAAAGCTGAAATTTTGGGGACTTTTGTTCTAATATGTAGTTAAGACGGTATGCATACTTATTAACTTGAAAGTGGGGCCAGTTCTGAGGTAGCACCAAATAAAGGTATATTTCTGTCTGGGAGGATGATTGCGCCATCGGATTGGTCTGGGTGATTTTAGAGGGTCTTGAAATAGTTCGTAAATAATATATGTAAATTAAAAGCTTGCTAGGATAACATATTTTGCTCTAACTAACTAAGTGAGTGGTGTACCTTAAGTTGGCGCTAGCTCAGAAAGGCTCAGGCACTAACTCAAATTGCCAGCTTTGCTAAAATGACGTAGGTCTGGTGGCCCTGGGATCCAGTCTATATGTTTTATTACTGGATACCAGCACTAGCTAATGTGAAAAATAACTGAAATCGAAAAAAAAATAGATTTTACAGGTTTTCTATTTCAACTACTAACTATTTGTGTTGAAATAGAAAACCTGTGAAATAAAACCGGGTTTGAAATGGAAAAACAAATATTTCACGTTCCTATAGCCTAGTACTACAAATTTTAAATTGAAATTTTACTTTGTTAGCGGTATTTCTTTTATTATTAAACGTGCGATATTACATGACTCTCTTTTTATATTTTATGATATTATGTATTATATATCGGACATACCGACCTGTATGTACATATAGGTGATTTTGACTCATTAACACAAATAAAATAAAATAAATAAATCAGCTTCACGCTGTATCCCGCATACAGCAGGGTAGGCAGAGGGAACCTAGTGTTTAGACACTCCGTTCCCCACTTTCTGCCGAATTCTGGAGGCATTGCGTGTTAAGTGGCAGAACTCAACGCCGCACTTTGCCTCGACACCAGAGCGAAGAAATGGAAATATAAATTTAAGTAAATATTACATCTCCTCGAGTGAGGATTGCTAATTTATTTATTTATTTTTTACCAAAGGAACATAAAAAAAAAATTGTTTTGCAACTAATGCGTAACTACAATTACATTAAGAAAAATAATTTAAAAATATAATAATACTCACGTTTATTTTAATGATTTTCTATACAATTAAAGTACAGACAATAGTTAAACCTACAAGTATGTAATGTAGTCACCTTGTAACAAATTTAAAATGTAATAATAATATAAATTATCTTATTTTTCTACATTTTCCTCCACAAGAAGTCAACTGTCGTGGTCATGTGAATTTTTCTTTAATATGTAATTCACGTTTAGTCAACTTGGCAAGCAGTTATTGTGTGGAAAAATCTGAAAATTGTATTCACACTTCTCTGTATAATAGTTAGCCGCTTGCTTATTATATGGCCATTTAGACACATTTCAAGATAAATATTTTTTTATTCTCTATATAAACTTAAGTTGAAGTACAGTTAGCGCGCGATGATTCTGGGCTCAACCCGCGTTGTTGTTTTTTTTTCCAATTTCACGTTTTTAACTGCAGGATAGATAAAGAATAGTAATCACTCGGTTCCGCACTTGTTCAATTTTCTCGACGGAACACGAACCAATTTTATATCATTCTTGGTAGCAGGGACCACTATGCATGTAGGTATAATAAAAATTAACTGTGATAATCAAACAGGAACTTCGCCTCAACATCTCCAGTCATAAAATAAAAATCGTTCGCGGACCTATATTTAGCCTTCTGTGGACCACTGGTGGTCTATGGTGGTCCGCGACCGCTAGTTTTTTAGTTTTTATGACCTTTTTCTGCGACGGCCTCATTGGTCTTCGTTGATTATATACCAGTCTGTTAAATGCTGTTGATAAGATATTACGTGTTGTTATTTTACGTTCCTTATGCATCTTATCTTGAGGCCGGTCGTGGCGCAGCGGCACGAGGTGTGACTGCAAAACCGACTGGTTGTGGGTTCGATCCCCACTCGAGGAGATGAAATATTTACTTAAATTTATATTTCCATTTCTTCGCTCTGGTGTCGAGGTTAAGCGCGGCGTTGAGTTCTGCCACTCAACACGCAATGCCTCCAGAATTCGGCAGAAAGTGGGGAACGGAGTGGCTTAACACTAGGTTCCCTCTGCCTACCCTGCTGTGTGCGGGATACAGCGTGAAGCTATTTTTTTTTCTTATGCATCTTATAAAAGAGAATGATAATATGTTGTCTTATGACTAAATTTTATCTGAAAAGTAGTTTTGCTGTCTGCCAAATATGTGTTATATATATTTTTTTGTTGTAATATTATCTTTATAAAATAAGAAATAATACAATAATTAAGAAATAGAAATAGTTTTTGTTGGTTTTTTTATCAAGAAGCAAAACATATTGCCATAAAGTTTATATATTCTCAGAGTGGTACTCAGAATATCTAATAAAAAAATATTATCAATATCCAACTGCCCGTTATAGAAATTAGTCAAAATATAAAAAAAAAAAAAATTACAAATCAATTTGAGTACCACCTTTGATATTCGTCAGTTAATAAGAGTAAAGTGAACGAACGGATATTTTTTTATTTTTACTGCAATCATTTTTTGGCAAATGATCTGACATTTTATACTGTTTGGTCTTTTTTTTTCATTATACTTATTTAAAGAGATTAAAGAAAGAAAGAAAGAAAAAGATCTCGATGAAAATTCCTTTATGACTTGGATACTATTTTTCTATTTTTATAATTATATTTACAATGTATCTTTGTTTATTGGTCATGTGATTTTTATTTGTAAAGATATGCTTGTCTATAAACAATAACGTACATATACCTAAGTAGGAATTCAATTTTGATCAAAAATCCTTTTTTTTCTGACACCTCTCTGGTCTTTTACTGTCTTACTTCCTGCCACTTGCATAAAATCGTAGACAACCCCGCACACAGCAGGGTAGACAGAGGGAACCTAGTGTTAAGACACTCCGTTCCCCACTTGCTGCCGAATTCTGGAGGCATTGCGTGTTGAGTGGCAGAACTCAACGCCGCGCTTAACCTCGACACCAGAGCGAATCTTCTTATCTATGCTAATAAATATTGAAAAATACAACAATTGTCAATTTAAATCCCCCGTGTGGGGGGGGGCTGGCTTGGACCCTCCGCCGCTGAGTATAGTGTGTTCGTCTTACGTCTGGCTTCATCCACTATTTTGCCAAAAAAGAACTACCAAATGTCTAATGATGTAATGACAATAATTTTTAATGCATTTTTTACTTTGAGACTACCGTGATCACACTGCATTGTTCTTTTTTTCTCCCTCACTTGCGTCTCATCACTTTATTCAAACTTAAACGTTGTTCAGTGCCATCTCGAGACAGTGAACTACCACTGATGATACACCTTTAGTTTTATTGTATTTATTTGTATTTGTTATCAAATTCAAATTCAAAATAGCTATATGCTTCCATACATCGTTTGTAGTACCAAATGATACTACTATCCTCTTTTTACCATCTCACCTCTCGCCTCAGAAGTAAATATCATCCAAACCAGCTGAATGGATGGTTTGCGTCTAGCGTGAGTACATCAATGCCATTGTTTCCGCATATGGATACATGCAAACTGCGGAATGATATATTCCTCCTGAAATGTTTACTTAGCACTACTTTCAGGCGTCGGTTGGTCGGTTGGTCGATTTCAGGACTTTCAGGCGTCGGTTGGTTCACTTTCGTCCTTATCAAGGCTGGCCACACCTCCTCAATCCCCTCAGATTGAAGATATCCAAGAATGAAGATCCAGCTTACAAGCAGGCGGTGAACCCGGCTTGTTTGTCTACTTTTGCAAAAAAAATGGATAACTTGTTAAGAAGCGTTTTAAACGAAAAAAGGTACCGAGTGGTGGTGGAGAATGGTGTGAAAACGCATGAAATCATATTAAGCGTGATGTATGAAGTGGGTTCTATTATATCTAGAAAAGAATTTATAGTAGCAAAAAAAAATCATCATTTCATGCATTTTACTATAAACAATTGAAATTTTCACACTCTTACTATAAATATACAAAAATGTACAAAAAAACAACAAATTTAGTAAATTAAATAATTCTATTGTAACAAAGAAAACTGCGAGTTCAGTCAAAACAGCGCAGCATTTATCGTCCATATTTGCTCATTATCTATATACAATCGTGTGTAAGTATCTGTTTGTATATGATTGTATTGATAACAGTAAGGAGGTCTATCAGACGTTTTTCTTCTTATTATTTACAATGTATGTAATAATATCAACAGAATAAACATTATGTAAACTGTCACCGGAACATTATGTTTGGTCGTGCCGACTGATCTTTGTTATAATATTACAACAAAATACTCTAAATATATTACAATGTTATAGGACCTTGAATAAGTTAGTAATAAAAAGTTTAATTTAAAGTATAAGGGTTTAGATATTTATGATTTAGTTTCTTTTTGGTAGTAAATTAATTTTGTCTAGAAAGGACGATCTTATTTTAATATAATTAAAGAATATAGTTACTTTTTTAACAAATCGAAGCATCAACATTATTGTTATGATTCGAATATAATGAAAAACAGACGAGGTCATGTCTGATGAGTAGAGGGTACAATTTCCTAATTAAATGTTTTCAGGTAGTTTTTGATTGATTTTTGCAGCATATTGTAAAACGTCATCGTAGAACAAAATCACGCTATCGTGTTTCTTCTCTTTCGATTTTTTGCACATTACATTACAGTAAATCCACTTTTCGTCACCAAATAATACGGTGTAAAAAAATCTTTCTTTTTTCCGTCGAAGCAGTAGTCGCACGCGGTACACCTTTACATACACACAGCTACCGTGTTTTATTCTATTCAATTCTTATACTATCCAAACGGTCTCTTTTGTATATTTCATTTGCATCGCTTTGAAGTGATCAAGCGAATCCTCTAGTTATTCGTCTCTAAACTTATCTTTAAATTCGTTTCTAAACTCTATATTTCAGTTAAAATTAAAATTAAAAATCTAAATCAAATATATATTTCAATTATGTTCAAATATTTATTTTTAAATGATGGAAACCGTTCTTTGCATGTTTATTTCTTTGCATCCGATAGAATATTTTTACGTAAGTTTTAGCTAGCATAAATCCTAGACCAAAAATATCATTATCTAATCTTTTCAAAGTGCCTGTAGCTCTTAAACTACTAAGCCGATTTTTATAAAACATAGCCAATTACCACCGCGATGAACAATGCTTTTTATTAAAAACCACATTCGAATTTTTTCATTAACTTAAGAGCTACGGTGCCATAAACAGATAAACAGACACACAGGTCAAAATTATAATACCCCTCTTTTTGCTTTGGGCGCTAAAAAGAATTCAATGCGCTTCAGCTGCAGATTAGTTTTCAATAAACTAGTGTATATGAACTACCTAATTTTTAATCTGAAATATATATTATTCACATTTGCTCTAATTGGTATACTTCCTTATTGACGTAAAGACATTGTGAGCCTCTCTGTTGAGCAGACTATTGAAATGGCCTGTGCTGAGCTAGAGCATTTCATTGTTGTAAGTGTATACAGACCTCCCACTGGGTTATATGAACACTTTGAAATAATTTTAGAACAGGTTCTTGTAAAATTATCTGGATCTAAGAAATTGATAGTTGTATGTGGTGATTTTAATATTAATTTACTAGATAATTCCACCACTTGTATCAGATTCAGGTCAT